>JARKIE010000473.1:0-61111 GCA_029378255.1 Mycena rosella | reverse complement strand
TTATAAATTGATTATCATCAAATCAACCGCCTTAGCAACCCAATGCAATGGTCAACGATGACTTTCTCTTTTAGGTACATCTGTTTTGAATGCTATTGTTAAACCTACAGCTGCCTGAAGTCTCTAGCAAGTTCGGCTGAGGATGAAGTTTGCCTGTAGTTTCAAACATCTGAGGCACCACCAGATTGTTGATTCCAACGAGTATCTGAGGGGTGGCCCAGGTTACCTGGTGATTGTTCAGGATGAGTTGAAAAAGAGTATTCTGAAGCTGCCGACTTCAAGAAATAATATGTGATTGTGCATGGCATCAAAACTCATGACCAAATGCTCGCCTTTGCATATTTCCGACTGAAACACATCGTGATCACTTGATGCTGGGGCAAATGGCTTTTCGCCAAAAAACTACCCCGGTTAGCCGATCCGCTATCGCAATTTCATGTGACTGGCGATATGTACGACGAAATGATGGCGGCAATGATACTTCTTCGGTCCCAATAGCCTCGGACAATTCATTCTGTGGTAGACGTCTGCACAGTTAAATGTGATACCACATAGGAGGTAGCGGATATGGTTCTCGATCTTCTGAACGCTTCGAACGCATGGTTGCAGTACAGCTCAGGAAACTCGCACTTATGCACCTTTTTCTTCTTCTTTCTTCCCTGGGCATCTGGAAAGATGAGTTATTATTCCCCGCCAACTGTGAAGGGCCGTTCGGAATTCTTATCCGACCCCAACACCTATGTAGCCCAATTACCACGCCATATTAGCCGGGGAGATATGGCAGGTATCCCCGGCTAAGAAGGCGTGTTTGCGCGGGAGGCACTGCCCCCGTTAAAACCTCTTAGATCTCATAGTGCTAATAGCGAATAACTAGTGGTAAATACGAGCTAAGGGAGGTAAGAGATATCACTAGCATTAAATACGAGGTAAGAGAGATAAGAGATATCTCAGTGATATCACTGAGATAATCACTGAGATAACGCGCAGCCATCAGGGCCATCAAATCGGAATCCCGGCCGCCGCGAGTCGCGCCATCAGAGCGCGCCGCGCACCATCAAACGCTTGCCGGCGCTGCTAAAGTTGTGCCGCCGCGCCCCGCAGTGCCCGTAGAGCCCCCCGAATATTTGGGGATGCTCTACTAGTGATTCCCGACTCAAACACGTAGAAGATGATTATATAATACAGTCCCGCCGTTAAGTGTCCCGCCCGCCCCCTGCCATGTCCGTCGCAATGCGCATGATGTGTGTGAACACATCCACGAGGTCTTCCTGATCATCCTCACCCCTGTGCTCGCCGTCCCCCTCCTCTTCACCACTGCTCGCGTCTTCCTCTTCTACCACAGGCCACCTGCTCAGGAATGCCGCTGGCATGTAAACGTCACGCACCACAGGTTCCGGCCGTGCCTGGTGTTCCTTGCAGACACTGACGCCGGGGGTGATACAGCCGGTAAAGCCAGGCTCCTTGCTGAGCTTGACCAGCCGACCCATGTGCTGCGCAGTGAACCGACTGTGCTCCATGCGGCACAGTTGGACCTGGTACGCCAATGCACCGTCACACTCTGCCTGCAGGCGTTCCTCGTGATGCGCCAGAAACACTTCCTCGTCCTGCATGTGGGCCACCAGCCGTCAAATCTCAATATTCAACCGCTGGATCTCCTCATCGGCGCGCAGAAGCTTATAGTGCTGGTCCATCACAGCGTGCCCTGCCGGCAGCGCCCACGGCTCCTCCCAATTTCCTCTCGACCCTCGCAAAGTAGGTCGAAGTCCGAGAGGAAGGCATACTCGACGACTTCCTCCCAGGACAGGTTGACCTTAGCCGGGATCATTGATTTGGCGGCAGCATTGTAGCGCTCAATGGCGGAGCACACCGCCTTGGAGCGCACTTGCAGCCTTTGCGATGTGCTTGCGGACTTTGTAACCTGGCAAATCAACATATAAGCAAAGGGACATCGCGACGGCAGGGAAGATATACAGGTTCCTGCCATATTAACCTTGGCAAGCTCAAACATCCGCGAGACACGAGGCCCTTGAGCTCGTCGAGGGTGCGCTGGTAGCGCTGCCTGCCGACCATCGTCGCTGTCGCCTCCCACTTCTCGCTCCCTGGCTCCCAGCACATCGTCACCTCAAGCTGTACCTCCAAGTCCTGTACCGCCGCCAGCATCTTGGCCACCAGCTCTATGGCATGGCGTCGCTGTGTCTCGAGGGCACGTGTCTCCTTCGCTGCATGCTGGTACGCAGTGGCATCGTCCGGCGCTGGCATGGGGGGTTGCGGGATTTCCAGCACGGCGTTGAGGCACGTCCTATAAATCCTCGTCAGCATCGCATAAATTTTAAAGTATGAGACTTACTCATAATCACGGAGATTTACCAACTTTTGGTAGTATTCCATCTCCTGCGTCCCTTGCACCAGCTCTTTCGTCAAGGACGCCAGAAACCGCTTCTCCTTCTCCAGCCAAGCCTCGAAGACGTCCCGCATCTCGACGCCCAGCTGTTGCATCGCCGTATGCAGCGCCGGCAGCGTACTCTTGACTTTGAGTGCACGGCGATACTTAGTGCAAAGGAGGAGGGCTACAGCAATAGTCAGCCACATTGTCACCAGGAAAAATTTCCGCCACTCACCGAGACTTTGGTACGTGTTGAACGTGTCGGTGTGTTTGAGGTACATCGTAATGGATTGTTGCCAGTAGAAAACACTGGCATATTGCGTGCTCGACGCCAGCACATTTGACTTGGAGAAGAAGGACTCACATCCTTCGAGCACCTCCTGCCGACGCCCGAGACATATGTTGTCAAGTTGCAGACTTGGCAGCCGCACCCATGCACACATCCGTGGAAAGCGCCGACCAGGGACTTGGACCCGGTGTTGCGGGCAAGCTGGCTCAGCCCCGAGTGGGCACGGACCATTTTCCCGAATTTGCAGCCGATATCGTACCCAAGTCCGAGCTTCCCCAGGACGCGTAGTAGGTGATTCACAATAGAGAAGCCATATTTTGCGCTGCGAAGTTAAGGGTGTCAGTACAAAAGAGCCAGCAGGGAAGAACCGTAAACTTACAGCTTGCCGCCCTGCACCATATCCACGACGATGAGCGCGAAGCCGTGGCGGCACAGGGCGGGGAAAAATCCCGTCTCATCATACATCCCGAGCGCATGCTTGGTCACCACCCTCATATTCTGCCACCGCTCTGCACACCCATCCTCCTCCTCCACCCACTCTTCATCCACGACAAACCCCTTCACATATCCTCCAGCCCCTCCTGCGCCCACGATTCACCTCTTCCCTGGAAGGTAGTAGTCCCCGGCGGCCTTGCGATCATCCAACCGCTCCTTCGACGCACCCGACAGCACTGCACCATCCTCGTCAACAATGTCGCGCTCGCGGTTCCAGAACCTCTTGAGCGAGTTGTTGCCGTGATGGTCGCGAGCAGGGGGATTTCCAGCTCCTCTTCACCCTCCAGCTTGTAGAGGCAGGCGGGGCAAGCATTCTTCAGCCGCCAATTTGGCGTGTCGCGGCCGAGGGCGGATTGCACGCAGGGCGAGATAGAGGTTGAGGGCGATGGTAAACTGTGTCGCCAGGTACGGCCACGCGGGTACGCCGTGCAAAATCACAAAGGGCGCGGACCCAGGGCTGGATCCCGAGCTGCGGGCACCGCAGATTTGCCACGCATAGGCTTCGAGTGCGCGTATTGTAATCACGATGGTTGGATTATACGGTGCGACAGGCATTAACCCTGCGCGCACGAACGCGCAGGCGGTAAATTCGTCCCCGCAATAATAGGTACATCCGTATGGTAAGCGGCTTGAAGAGCTGTCAGAATCTTCGCGGAAAAACAAAAAGGAAATGCATACAAAATATGTCCACCACCAGGACATTGTGAGTGGCTTCCACCACCACATCCTCTGGCAGGACTACGTAGCTGCGAGACCCTCCTCTGCGGTTGTCAGCCGCCAAGCGAGATAGGCATCGGCCATTGGGGGCATTTGTGCCCTGAACCCGTTGACGATGAGTTGCGTACGGTCCCTCCGCGTGCGATAGTCTCGAGCTCGGGGGAAAAGTTTGCTAGTAAGATGAGTTAGCAATAAGACATGAGAAGAAAGAAAAATGTACTTGTGATGCTCGCGCAGCTCCTCCAGGAGATTGCGGTCAGCACGGTGAACCTCGTCTTCGATGAGGTCCTCGCCGGCGTGGCTGATATCCGCCGCGATATTTCCGCGGAGGACCTGGTCCTCGTAGTCGTCGAAGTCACCGCCGACAGGCTGGTCATACAGGTCGGGGACATCCCGGATCCTGTCCTCCTCCAACCGCTGCGCTTCGGTCATTCCTTCATGCATCTCAGTAAATAGAATGCAATAAAACGGTTCGCAGCGTACCTGCCCAGCGCTCCTCCTCAGCTTTCTCTTCAGCTGCCTTCTGCACGTGGATATCATTGGCATCGAGTGTAGCCTGCTTTCTCACTAGACAGCCGAGGCGTTGCGCTCCGTCTCGGTGATATGCACACGCTTGGAGGCAGCGCTTGCGGTCTTGTGATTGCCTGTACGGTGAGCGGTGCCATGGATGTGTCGATGTTTGTTTGCGAACAGCGCAGATCATGATGTCATGAGAGTGTGACCGTCGTGACAAGGTGTCTCTGTCTCTCAGCTCGTCCACCACAACGTTGTAAGTCCCATTCTCTTTTTTTTTTTTTGACACTTCTGCAGCTGAGCCGCCGCGACAAACTCACACCCGGGATCTCCGCAGTGGAACAGCTGCAGAAGCGCCAAAATTCTCCTCCATTCCCCATGCCATTCAAACTAACGTGCCATTTTGCAGGAGGCATGCTCTGGCTGCCTCAACCTCGGCAGGTAAGTACGGCCTCTGGAGCAACAAACTGCCACACTCACCAAGCTCTAGACGTGTCCGGAACCGTCTTCTCGCCGTACATGCCTGACATTACCACGTACAGTGTGACATGCCACCCCCCTCCGAAGCAAGGGTTTTGACTTTGGGCCGCTTCTGGCCGACTCAATTGTGCACGAGGACGGCCACGAGCATGACCATGAAGCTACCAACGCGCCGGACCTTGACCTCGACGAGAATACCCACCCCCTGACCCCATGAACGCGGTAGACAATGTATACCCGCCCGCGAAGCATGGCACGCCAGATCGAGCCCCGTCCCCTCCTGCAAAGCACGCACAGACTGCGCTCAATGACATCCAGAGGGAAAGTGCCCCATGAAATGTAGCCACCACCTTCGCAAGGCCAAACACATGCAGCAGAAGAAAGAGCTCGGCCAGGCCCCCTGCCCTTCCACCGTTGCCCAGCACCTCACGCCGGCGCTCAGCACTGTGCTCCACGTGACTCTCAACGCCGCCGCTCTCCCCGTTGCGCATGGCACGTATGCTGCCAAAACAGAGGACACCGACGTGCAACGGGGCAGCAAGAAGCGCCGCCATCTCGACGACCTGGTAAAGTTAGGGTTCCAGATGGTGCATTGGAATAGACGGTGCTACACAGTCCCTCCTCCTCGGCGCTCACTCACTGACTCGGCTCCAGCGACCCCCGCCCCCTCGTTGATGCGTACGGCTGCATCTTTGTGGTCCTCATCGGGCAACGCGCTGCATGTCTTGGGATGCAGATGTGTGGGCGCATCTTACGCCATCATCGATGAGGGCACCGTGGCCGCCTTCCCCAGCAACATGCGCAAGCACCGACGCGGCCTCTATGCCCCCTCAACGTCGGGCTCTCGTATGGCCAGGGGCAGCGCCTCCCTTCGCGACTGCGCAACCCCCAGTACGACCCCCTCCTCGACCCCTCCTTGGAAACCCCGCCATTGCTCAGATGGCCACCTTTGCCAGCGGTACGTTCTCTGCGACGACCGCCTCCATTGCTGACGCTCCTTGCTGACACTCACCCTTCCAGCCGCCTTCGCCTTGGCTCCGTGCCTCTATGGTTACTATCGCGCCACAACGACGCACTCCACACCCACCTCCCCCACCTCCACCGCAACTTCAGCGGGTCCGTCTTCTCCTGCGCGGCATTTAATTTCGGCCGCGGGTGTGCACATTCCGCCACCGGGACGTGCTGAACCTGCCGTTCGGATGGTGCCTATCCAGGCGGCGGGGCACTTTGACGGACCAAGGGCGGGCATCTCGTTCTTTGGGACTTGAAGCTCGCTGTGGAATTCCCCCATGGCGCCCTCATCTTTGTCCCATCCGCGACCATCACCCACTCGAACGTCCCCGTCGGGCCGATGAGACGCGAATCTCCTTCAGCAGTTCACTGCTGGTGGGTTGATGCGCTACGTGGACAACGGGTTCCGCACTGAGGAGGAACTTCAAGAACAGGATCCGGAGGAGTTTGCGCGGCTGCTTCTGGAGAAGGAATCGAGATGGGAGACAGGCTTAGGACTGTTGAGTACAATAGATGAGCTGCTAGCAGATCCCGTATAACTTTTAATAGAGACATTGCCTTCCCAATAGATCAGTTTTCTATCACTCCCCGTATCTCCAAATGTCTGAGAGTGCGACTTGATGCATGGGTGGATTTTGATCACGAACTCCTTTCCTGCTGCCAATAAACTACTATGGCCTCTACCCCTTGGTCTCAAATTTTGCGAGGGCACTTTCTAACATATTTAACACTTGTTCAGAAACTTTCATTTTTTGATCGCAAAATTAAATTCTTTGACCTTCCTGTTAAATGCGGCGGCTTCAATTATTTTTGTATGCATTCCTTGGATCCACGAGATGCCTCAATTTTATTTTCAGAGACGTGGCGGAAAGAGGGGAGGTAGGAGGATTTAAATATATTTGATTGAAGTTGCGAATTCACTGCTGATGAACATGGTTTGGTGCTAATTGCAAACTTAGTTACCGTTGGTCACTTCCTCTCACCACCACGGTGCTTGGTAAATCCCGCTTTGCCATTATGGTTTGCGGTTTCAAACTGCTAGACCCGCAGGATAAGGCCCAGAACTGCTGAGCTTCGCTTGCGAAGTACGCAGAGAAGTACGGCATACACTTTAAATAACTTAAGGTTTTCTCTCATGTCATTTCCAGAAATAAAGAGCACCTTCAAGCCGCTGCTCGTTGCGAGTGCGGCTGTGCGGCGATCCCGCCCTCTCACGGCGTCCAATCTAATCTCTACTTCCCACAGGAACCGCACGGCTCAGGCCGACGCCGACGACAAAATGAAGGCAGCGACGGCACTCAAAGTTCGGGAAGCAGCTGCGAAATATTGTGACATGTGGGCCATTCTTTCTCTTCTCTGACCTTCTGACTGGACACGGTCGCACACATCGCGAGAAGATTTGTGCGGCGCAAACCACGTGCAGGGCGCGGTACACTTCCAATTTATTCAACAGAGGGATCTATACTGATGCTTTTATTTCTTTTCTTTGACAGAAAATACATTGAGTGGGATGGGCTGGAGGCCTTCGATGAAATGACTACACAGGAGCACTCACGCAAAACTCAGTGGCGTCACGAAGGCGAACCAGTTGTGTACCATCCAAGAACCTTGCCCATCAAGCGGCAACCACGCGAGGAATCTAGCGATGACAAGGAGGAGTGCAGCGATGGGGAGAGTGTTTCGGCCCCCTTCTGTGCTGAATTTCCTGGGCACGCAGTACGGGGCACGCTGCTTGAATGTCCCGTGGGGTGCAGAGAACCGGGCTGTGAGGCATGTGCTTGTATTTGCGACACATCCACGGTTTGGCTTGAGCACGAACACTACCGTACACCGAAATGGGTGGCCGCTGGCCACCCCTGAATTTTATCTTGACCCACGACGAAATATTGAGTGATTTATACCCGAATTTCTCAAGGAAGGTCTCACGGGATCAAAAAGTCATGCAACCGAATAGTGTTAATCGGACCTGCTCTCCCTCCTGCCTCTTCCACCTCCCGCTCAATGCACTCTGGCGACTCCATCTCAACTCTTCCCAAGATGTACCGGCTGACCCTCTGCCAACCTAAGTACTGCCCCGACCGTGGTCACGAAGACATCGACAAGCATTCACGCACCGCGGGCTCCTGGTTCTATGTAGTCATCTCGGGACGACAATGTGGAGACATCTTCACCTCTTGGTGCGTTCCCCTCTTTTAGCATAATAAATCTTTTTAAGTAATTCCAGGGAGTCATTGCACAACGCTACCCGCAACAAGCCCGAGGCGAGGTACCTGTACGCCGCGACCTGGCTGAATCTCATGCGGCAGTGGGATCTGGAATGCACGGAGTTCCACAACCACGAAGCGCCCCGGGTGCGTCCATGCCAAGCCCCATCTCGCCCAGGAAGTCCCCACCGACACGGAACACCATCGCAGAAGACGGCGTGCTGGAGCCACAAGCGGCGGGCGCTGCTAGCGAACCTCACCAAGCTCGACCAGGAGCACAGCATGGGGATGCAGAGCACCCTGCTGCACTGTCCCACAGCGCCGTCGTCGAGGGCCACGCCGAAAATGAGTGCCCATGGTGTCGCTCTTGCGTCGCCAAGGCAGAGGCCCATCTTGAACGTGCCATAGCCGTCAAGCGTTTGACGGCCCCCTCCCCCGCTGCCGCTGGCCCAACGCCCGCACCTCTCATCAGCGCTGCGCTGGGCATCTCGCCAGAATGGAGCTGGCGCTCCTCCGCTCCCTTCTTCACGTCTTACGACACCGCCTCTGCCTTCTTCAATGACACCACCGCCCCACGCCAGTGCAAGCACAGGCAAGCCTTCAAGCCGCCCCTCGCTGGTCGACAATGCCGGCGCCAACCTCGAGGACATGCGCATTGTCGTGATCTCCGAGACGAGTCGGACGCGGACGGCCCAGAGGACTCAGAGTCGGACACGGACGCAGAGGGCGCGCACCCTGCAGCGCAGTCGCACGCTTCCCGCAAGGACACACCACCGCCCTGGGAAGATGTTGTCGATGCGGGCAGCAATGCGCCCTCCTTGGGCGACGACGTGGCGGGTAGCCGAACGCAGGCGACTGGCACCATGGTGGTGTACGGTGTGAGCGGCCACAATCGCATCTTCCACAGCCGGTAAGTGTCGCACTGCATCATGCATGGTACCTGTACTCACTTTAATCGTCAGCACCCGCGCCTCGCAGCCTTCCAAAGAGCCCCCAGGCGGAGCTGCTCTTCACCCGCGACGAGAAGGAGGTAGTCGCGTTTATCAAAGAGGAAGTGTTGCGGCTTTGAAGGAGTGGACGGTGTTTTTTTTTTTTTTTTTTTGGTTTCCTTGTACATAGCTGTCGCGCAGATTCTATCTTGTATACTCCGCAGCTCCGGGTGAATTGAATATGGTTTTGTCTGTGAACAGTGAGCACGCAGATAAGATTTACAGTGGACTTGAAAATCAATTGAAGAGGAGTGCGGACTTGTGTGGAAGTTAAAAGAAAGCAAAAAGTGACGGTGCAGGGGATTGAACAAAAGACCAGATGGTCAAACGGTCGACAACACCTGCGAACCAGAGTCTATGCAAGGCAGGTGCCGTCGACCGCTCGGCCATCTTGGTCTGAGCAGTCGGTAATATATATATAGTCTGTTCTGCCGTCATTCATTTCACGGTGTTTCCTTTCGGAGTCACACCAAAAGCTTGTTTATAGATAGACTGGCCGTGAGAACCCTTGATTCTCTTGATTTCTCAGTACCACCATCCCACTATGACCCGCGCACCAGTACCCTCTGCGCATTCTCTTCGCAACCCGGGTCGGTCCGTCCAGCTCTCGCGCAAACGCGCTAGCGTCTCGACCGCCGAAAAGCGCACCAAGGCCGCGGCGGCACTGCAAAAGAAGCTTGACCGCGTCAATTTCGAAGACGCGCTCGATGTGCATTACGCCTATCGCGATGCGGAGATTTCGCGCCTTGCCGCCGTTTACCACATGAAGCCGGTGAAAGTTCGCAAGCTCCTGTGCAACGTGTCGAGGATCAGGGCCACGCGCGCGCCCACGTTGCGGAATGCATGGCTTCACGATCTCTCGGTGAAGGCGAAGCTTGGTAATTTTTTAATTGCCCTCGGTGGTGGGTTCATTGCTCACCGATACTGCAGCTGGCCATAACCACAAACTGCTTGACATGCAGTCTGAGGTGGAATTTGATGCTGACCTCATCTCCGAAAACGAGCGCCAACGGTTGATGGCGCAGGTTATCGCCTACCGCGCAATGAAGAAGCGCGGGATACGGGCGACCAACAAGGCCGCCGCAATGGACGCGCAGCAGACGGCGACGAAAATCGGGGAATTGGTGAGTGACACTGAGTGTGACATCTCAATCAATATGGATATCATCTTATATCTCGCAGCTCCTGGACTTGTTCGAGCGCACGGGTGTCCGCGGCTTTGCGGTGATGTCGCGCGGCCATCCAGACGACGCGCCCTGCCGCACGCAGTGGATTCCGACCGTGTGATGTCGAGTTTTTTTGTCCAGCAGTATAAGCTTTCGTCTCTGGACGTTCTCCGAACGTTCGAGAGTCACTCGTGCGCCATGGACGATGGTGAGCTTCCTTGCCAAAGAGGAGACTTACGGGACGCTGACCACAACCAGGCGGCAAGGAGAAGAACGACATCGCCACGATGCGCAAGCAGGTCATTGATTGGCAGCGGGACGCTTTTCGTATGTCCCTTGCCATTCTTCCGACCACGGAGTACTGATGATCACCATAAACAGGCAAAGTTTGTAAGGACAAGAGCGCCAACATCTCCTACGAGCACTATGACCACGAAATCAAGGAGCTTCGGGGCTGCGAAATCGTGGGCTGGCCAGAGCAAGTCACCTGGCGCGCCCGTCGATGATGGACGTCCAGGACATCCGCACCATCCTCGATGGCCTCAAGAACGGCGCAATATTCTGGAGGCGCATGAAGACCGCCGACCACACCGAGTTTGTGGAACAACAAGTGGAGGCGTGGCGGCTTTCTGGTGCGCCCGCGAGACGGCGCCGTGTACGCAGCGACAAGGGTGTGGCGCGGAAGGGGAAGGGGAAGGGGAAGGGAAGGGAAGGGGAGGAAGGACATCGAGGAGAACAGCGACGATGAGCCGCGCGATGTCTCGGAGGATGAGGGGGACGACGAAAACGAGGAAGAGAGTGCCGCCAGCGCGTCCGCAGCGCCCTCCCCCCACATCACGTCCGTGCCCAGCACGCCCTTCCCCCACATCACGTCTTCAGTGCCCACCGCCATCGCGTCCGCAGGCCTGACCCTCCACATCACCGACACCGAGACGTCCGCAGCATGCACCGACGTCGTGTCCGCGCCGCCGACCCTCCACCTCACCAACCCCAGCGGCGAGGGGCGCCGCTTAACACGGAAATTGTGCCCTTTGACGCGCGCCTCTACGACTTCTCAAGCTTCGACTTCAACACTTTTGCTGGCCCGGATTTCAGCAACACACCGGAGATCGACCTCAGCGACTACAAGTTCCTCAACTCCTTGTCCACGCCCTTCAATGGCGCGCCCGCAGACGGCGCCCCTGCCGTCGCTTCTCTGGGTGTTTCTGCCCCCACCGCCGCTGCCGCTCTGCCTGCGGGCCACTCCACCTCCATCCCCGCGTCGACCATCCCCGCTCTGGGCATGTCCGCCGCCGCCGCCGCCTCAGCCGCTCCTTTCGTGGGCGGCTTGATGTCCGTCTTCGCATCCAGCACCAACGTCACACTCGCGAAGCGCAAGAGTAGCACCAAGCGCGACGGTGCGCCGAAGAAAGCGCGCAGCAGCGACGCGCCGACACGGCCGCCCCCAAGAAGCCGTGCAAGCCGCGCAGCGACAAGGGAATGCAGCGGTGGCAGCGCGCCCCACCGAGCGCCAGCGCAAAGAGCGCAGCGATAAAGGCAAACGCGCGCGCCCAAGGGTGCCTAGTAGGGGTTCGGGGCAAGCGGCGCACTTGTTTTTCGTAGCCGCAGTATCTACCATTGGCACTGAGTCGTATTTTTTTAAGCCGCGCCTCCAATACATCTTATTTATTGACTTTAAAAGCCGCGTGCGCGTATTTGATGGCTCCTGACAGCGGGCGGAGGGCGGGCCGCGTTTTCTTATAGCCAGGGAGTCGGGGAAAAACAGTAGAGCATCCCCAAATATTTGGGGGGCTCTACGGACACTGCGGGGCGCGGCGGCACGACTTTAGCAGCGCCGGCACGCGTTTGATGGCGCGCGGCGCGCTCTGATGGCGCGACTCGCGGCGGCTGGGATTCCGATTTGATGGCCCTGATGGCCGTGCATTATCTCAGTGATTATCTCAGTGATATCACTGAGATATCTCTTATCTCTCTTACCTCGTATTTAATGCTAGTGATATCTCTTACCTCCCTTAGCTCGTATTTACCACTAGTTATTTCTATTAGCACTGTATTTAACGAGATCTAAGAGGTTTTAACGGGGCAGCGCCTCCCGCGCAAACGCGCCTTCTTAGCCGGGGATACCTGCCATATCTCCCCGGCTAATACGGCGTGGTAATTGGGCCACATAGGTGGACCCCAAAGTCCCATCAATGTTCATGATCCAATTGAGTGCCTTGCTGCCCCCACCGATCCCCTGGACCTGAAAGAATCACACATCATCATAACACCAACATGCCATAGTAATTTACAATTACGGCCCACCGAAGGCCATCGCGCGATGTGATCACTGGTTTTGTTTCTCCCAACCCGGCCCACACGTGTCATTACGGTTTAAATTCAGTGCCCCATTATTCCGTCTGCGGTTGTAAATTGTAGCACCTTAAAAACATGGATGTGATAATGCACGGCACGTCGGCACGGTATCGGCACAAATGGCCGTCTTCTGATCACCAATCAATTTTCCCGCTTGTTCCCATACGATTCAACGGATTCATTCATTTTCGAACTTGTTTTATTGATTTATTGGTCACTGCTGAGGAATAAGCAAGTGCGCTCTGTATCAACAATAAATAGGCAACAGGCTCGGCCTGATCCGGCCATCAGCCTCGCGCCGAAGGCACCAACGCACGAACCCTGGCCCCCGTGATGCGTCTAGCGACGAGAAAAAAAAGTCTGCACGGGTTTCCTATCGTGAGGATGAAAAAAGTAAATGAGTACGAGTTCGTAGGGCCGTGCCGCGGCCATTACCCCAAGTGCATTACTGACCCATGCACCTGTTACCGGCAAGGGAAATCTTCATTTCTTAGTAGACACTGTAGATCCCGACATGTTCCTTCGCGCCGACAAGTGCTAGGCTTCAAAAATACCACTCGCTTTAATAACGACCAGAACCCATGATACTCTCTGAAAAGCACTGATATGTCGCCCCATTTGACCTGATATGACCTGACCAGCCTTGATCAGTCGGTCAGGTTTCGTCAGCCCCTGATAAGGCAAATCCGATTTTCCTGACAGTGTGCTGGCTGATATTCCGAGTAGGTGCTATCCGGAACCTGCAGACTGGCCGGGAGTGTTCACAGTCTCCAGTGAGACGAAGGAAATGTCCACGCAGAGATTGGCGGGGTATTGGGAGGCGTAAAAGCCGAAATTTAGGTGTCTGGAGATGTCGGTTTGTAAACTAGTTTATAAACGCCCTGTTTACAAACCGGGATTTAAAACCTGTTTTTAATTCGCTGGGGATTATTTACAGGGCCCTAACCTGCATCGCGCTTCGGTATTCCAACCAACCGGCCCCTGTCCGGCATTCACGGACCGGCTTTGGGTCGAACATTCAAGTGCCACGGTGCAGTCGTCCATAATTTCTCCGAATGATGTCAAGAGAGAAGAGAGCCATCGAGTTAGTACTGGCGTTTGGCGCTCCGTATAGTCTGCGCTGTTGCTGAGCGCATGAGTTCATAAGGCGCGGTGAACGGGTAAGAATGTCGAAGGCGCTCACAAGGGCGCTCGAAGAAATCAGGCAACGATGCCTAATAAGCGCCGGGCGTTCCCCTTTATAAGAGAATGGCCACGTTCCGGAAACGGAACGTGCTGCCCAACGTGGGCCTCATTACGAGTGGTGAGGAAGCGAAGGCCAAAAGTGTTCCATAAGAAGGACAGGGGAAAATATTCACTCGGTTGAAAAAGACTGAAACGGTTTAAAAGTTACCGCCAGAGAAAAAAAAGCCAGGGAGTTGTATTTGCACCAGGACTGGAGAAGTCTTTTCGGCAGCTAAAAAGGTTGTTAAAAGGGGCAAGTTTTGAAGAAACGTTCACAGGACATTCAATAGGCGCGTTTCACGTTCCCCTTTATAAGAGAATGGCCACGTTCCGGAAACGGAACGTGCTGCCCAACGTGGGCCTCATTACGAGTGGTGAGGAAGCGAAGGCCAAAAGTGTTCCATAAGAAGGACAGGGGAAAATATTCACTCGGTTGAAAAAGACTGAAACGGTTTAAAAGTTACCGCCAGAGAAAAAAAAGCCAGGGAGTTGTATTTGCACCAGGACTGGAGAAGTCTTTTCGGCAGCTAAAAAGGTTGTTAAAAGGGGCAAGTTTTGAAGAAACGTTCACAGGACATTCAATAGGCGCGTTTCACGTAAGCCGTATCGTACATGCACTTCCGGAGTTGGCAAGAATGGTGAAGAGGCGAGCCGCGAGGCGGAGAGGTAACAGAAGAGAACTAAAATGGCTGGCGGTCAGACGCCCGAGGCTACCATCGGTGTGGATCCAAGTGAGAATACGAGATTTTGGAACGAAGGGGAACATCATCGACTGGCTCGGCTGGTGTTCAGAACGAGGCACAAGAGATTGGGCTGTTGAGATCCGATCTCAGCGAGTGGCTGCCGTTTGGCTGACGTCTTCATGCCTGTATCGGTTGATATGTCGAAGTATCGGTAGTAGAAATTTACAGTTTGGGTGAACCATTCCCCCCTCCGTATTCCGCGAGCATGGGGCGGTTTTCGTCGTTTGACGATGGAGGTCGAGAATAAGATGGAATGAACACAACGATAAACAACGCGTAATCTTGACCCACGTGATCCCGAAAAAAATCCTCCGTCTCCCGCCTCAAAATGTCGGCCCTGCGCGCCCTCCAGCAGCTGAAGCTCGCCGCGCCCCGTCTGCGGCTCGCCGCCGTCCCCCTTGCACGCCTCCCCCTGCTCGCAGCAGCGACGCCCGTCGCCGCCCGCGCATTCTCCGCCTCCACCTCATCCCGCACAGCCGGCCCAGGTCCGTGTATCCCCGTCCCGCTCGCCGCTATCTTACCCTGCATTTCCACGAAGCAACCGCCCAGCTCGCCGCCCGGCTGCAGGAGGAGCTCAAGTACGAGATCACCGCGGCGGAGGAGGCGGGCACGGACGGCGTCCCCGCGTTCCTCGCCGACTTCCGGGAGTCCGGGATCTGGACGGTGCGCTGCTTTGCACGCTTTCTTTGCACCGCGAACTAAACCTTGGGTGGAACGGCAGATTGAAGACGCGCAGGGCAACGACGAGGTCTTCCTCACCCGCACCTTCGGTGACGAAAAGTACGCAGCGGGTGCTCGTAATTTGCATGCCATTGCCGATGCTGATGCGCGCTTAGCATCCGCGTGATGTTCTCGATCGCCGACCTGCAGGCGTCGGAGGAGGACTTCGAGGAGGAGCCCGAGGCGGAGGCGCCGCCGACCGAGATGCGCGTCTCGCTCTCCATCACCAAGACGAGCAGCCCGGCCGGGCTGAACGTCGACCTCTATTGCGCCGAGGGCGCGCTCGAGCCCGCGATGGTCTCCTTCTTCGCCTCGGGCGCGCTCGCGCGCGACCTCACCATCGACGCGGACTTCAAGCGCCGCACGCTCTACGTTGGCCCGCATGTGCGTTGCCTTTTTCTTCTTCGTTCCCCCCTTGCTTTTCGCTGGCTCTTCTTAAAATTCTTTGTCGTGAACTGACGTGCGCGCACAGTTCGAGACGCTCGACTCGAGTCTCCAAGAGTCCTTCAAGCGCTTCCTCGTCGAGCGCGACATCAACGCCGCCCTCGCGCGCTTCATCCCCGAGTACGCCCACTGGAAGGAGCAGCGCGTGCGTCCTCTTCTTCCCCTCTTCCGCACATAATATCTTCCAAATAATCTCTCAACGCAAATAACCTGACCTCTTCTCGCAGGAATACGTGCAGTGGCTGGAGGGCGTCAGCAAGTTCGTCGCCGCGTGAGGGGTTATGTAGAGTGCTTGTTTTTTACTGATTATTTTTCGCTTTCAAATGCCGGAGACCGCGACGTCGCTTGATTCTTTATACGGGAGGCAACCTGTATTTTTACGCCGGGGGTAAAGTCCTTGCACCGAGTGCGTGTTGATTGTTAGCGGACGACGACGTGTTTGGGTCTTCTCGGTCCAGGGATTCTGGTAGTCTCACTCGACGCTTCTTCTCTCCAGGTCGGACGGTCTCTCTCCAATACGAACACAAACACGCGCCTCTGAACCGGTTTTTTATTTTTTCGAAGCGATGGGGCTCCTTATTTCAACTTTTATCCGGTGTGCTGGTTCGACTAGAGTCTTAGTCTTTAGAAAGAAGGAAATCTAAAGTAAGACAAAAAAAAGGTATGTGGTATTCATGATGCGTCTAGGAAAAGTTTACCAGGGGGAGTGTTAATCTTCCCTCATAATCGTTCGTTGAGAAACTGCTTCCAGTACGGGCGCAGAGCGCACATCAGCGGATACGCGATGATACATTTTTATACGAGCTCTCTGAGATGGGTTGTAAGACTGGTTTTTGAGGCGTTCCGCTAGGTTAGATGAAGGCCAATGAGTTGGATCATCGGAAGAAGCTTAAGATCTTGCCCGTGGTTCACTGGTGGCGTCTGGGATAAATCCCGTTGATTCAACATTAACCTCAATATAGAACAACTGCCAGCTGGCCCCTGGGTAAATATAATTTACGCGAAGCCGGGAGATCAAACCAAGCTAGTGAACCGACGACCCGTAGAGCCCTGGGAATCAGATCGTAAATCGAAAGATTGTTGAAGGAAAAAGGAGCTCACAATACATGGCAGCATACTTGACGGCGAGCGGTGGCGAACCCGGTTTGCACTGTGAGAAAGGTAAGTACATGGTTCCAGGAGTGACTCGGAAGCGCCGTACAGAGCCCGGGGGCAGCCCGCCGACCGTGTTGATGCGGAAAACCTGCGTCGCGAGATCGCCCTGCACTTTGTTGAGGCTCAACCAGTCAACGTTGGGCGGACCCGTCGGGGCAGGGATATCGCCGACTTTTGCCGCGATCACGAAGGCGTCGGGGTGGCCTGCGAGTCCGGCGGACGTAAAATCCCACTTGGGACTGATTCCAGTTCCTACATGCGATTTTGGTGGTGAGGTTGGGATTTAATTAAGAAAGAATTTTGCCTACCCGAGGGGGACGGTACAAAATAATGCTGTGGGGTCATTGAGTAACCAGGATCTACATGTTCTGGAATGTAGCATACCTGCCCGAGGACGAAGGTATCTTTGAACGTCTGCAAGACTGCGATGACTTGTGATATGCCGGCGGAAGCTGGCGCGAATTTCCATACGGTGTAGGCGATCTCTTGGATGTACGAGAACTCCGGCGTCCCGTACAAACACGAGGCGTCAAACAGCTCTGCCACAGCGCCAACGTTGCTGGCAGGGATCATAAGTACCAGTCGCGCCGAGAAAAATTAAATTAAAATCTTACGTCCACGTTCCGGTGCTTGCGCAGGTATAGTTTTGCGTGCCGATTGCGAGCCCGAGGTAGGACGGTCCGTGAGCAGGCGCAACGAGCAGGTTTTGGTTCGACGGGAGGGTGACTTTCGCTGCGGAGATGTCGCAGCGTTTTGGGAGGTCTGCGTTGCGTTCCACACTGGGGACTGCAGCCACAGAAGCGAGAAGGAGGGGGAGCAGCGACAAGGCAAACATATGGGCACGATGCAGGCTACGTGATCCTGGTCAGAATTTACTGAGGTTCAAAGTGTTTTATATTCGGCGGGAACATTCGAAACGCTCGCCCCTTTCGCGTCTCCGCGGAACTGACACTGGTATTGACGGCAATAGCAGGCAGTATTAATAGTGGGTATCCAGACAGTGTTGGACGGCAATATAATAACCTAGTTGACCATAAATATGTGTCACTGTCAGTCTTGCAGGTCCCCAGGTTGCACTCGGAGCGACATACACAAAATGGATCATGCACTTCGGCATTGTGGCCCATCGGCGTGGTTGGGGCACACCGCACGACACGTGGAGATTCGCAGTTGGGAGATAGCACATCTTCTCAGGGCGAGCATTAAGGAGGCGGACATCGGACTTTGCCCTGCCAAAATCAGCGTCTCGATGCACAATTAGCTCCTGGCACTGAATGCGCTCACCCGCTAATGTGCGAAGTCGTATCTTTATCTATTTTAGCGCGCTTGTTGCATTCCCAACAGACAGTGACCGACCTATTGGGCTGTGGGGGGTTTCCGAAATTCTTGCGACACAGGAGAGTGATATCTGCGCATTCATACCGCCAAGGCGATCTAGATCTCTCTCTCCATATGCGAATTCATAACTGAGTCGCGGTAGACGCTGGTCGGTCGTTACGAGTAACCGAACGTAGCACGCGCATTCTATACCCGGAAATTAGCTCTGTCACGGTGAGCCCCTCGAACCCACGCGGCGTTCTGAGAGTATGAAAGGCCTTGTTTGCGATTTGCTATGATCAGTCTACTGTGGTCAAGCAGGTCGAGGGTGTCGGAAATGGGCTCGACAGGGAGGCGTAGGTCGTGCATGCAGTCAGAGAACAGCCTCTCGTTTCCTGCGAGGCAGCTATATAATCCAAAAGCGAGCCCACGTTTAGCAAGACTGATGGTGTCAACTGCTATTAGTTATTACGCTGCCGTGGCTAAGCCGTGGCCATGTGTAATGCTAAGATCTCTTCCAGATACTTACGCGGCTCCAGCCGCTGTTAGATCATGGTGTCGGGAAGGCCTGCAGGAGAGGTCAGAATACGGTCTCAGGTGTTGCGTGGCTGATCAATCACACAGAGTCGCGACGGGACGCCGTACTCGGGTGGCGCGTATGAGATCCCGGCCACTTTTCACCTCCACGTCTGAGCTCCCGCGATTTGGGGTCCAGCCTTGAACGGTATGATAACGCCATTTTCTTACGCTCCTCCTTCCCACCTTGATGTTCGCTCCACTGCTTTTCGATACGCTCCTGGTTCATCTTCTCCTTCCTGATGTGCTCTGCCCGCTGCACCGCCGCGGCGGAACTTGCCCTAAAAGTACCGTCTGACGAGGCAAGAATGCACGGGGAGAATAGTCGGTCGAGCGATGCTATCCCGCGGTCCCAGCCTACCAGCCATTCAGCAGGAGAACCAAGAATCCGGGGAATGATGTTTACCAACTTGGTTGGTCATAGACCACTCCGACTACGGCCCAGAAACTGCTTCTGCACTCTGTCGGGGATGCGCCGTCATTTATCTCGCCTAGAGTGCGGAGATGCCGGTGCAACTGGTCCAGGCGTCCGAAGCGTGATGCGAGATCTCGGTTGGTTCATTCCAGTCTCACGTCCTGGATTGTGCATTTTTTAGTCGCAGGTCCATCGGACGTAGTGGCCAAACGTACGTCCAATTCGGCCGGCGTCGCAGTTGGTAGCTTTGACACCGCAAGCCAAGTAACAACTAGGAAGGAAATCCGTTCCCCCAGAGCTCGATACTTCTCATTGGAAACGACCCCTTGACTGAAATAGACACTAAAAAACGTCGGTCAACGCGTCCGTAAGCGGGCTGAGAGTCTTCAAGGCCGGGGGGCTTGACGGGTACTCGGACGGCAAATGCCCGTTAGACGCGTCGATCTGAGCCCACTGGTGAAGATGACCTGAAATAAGCGTGCCGATCTCATCGGCAGACGGAAGCGGCAGCGCCACCGTCCAGCGAGGCTTTCGGTCCCGAACGCAATCGGACGCAAAGGCGGTGGCTCCCCGTCCAACCGGCCGAACCGGCACTCATATTTCACCTCCAAACCGTGCACGATTCTATCGGTTGAGAGAATGAGATCGGGAGTCGTGAACAGCATGGTGACCCAAGGCTGCGTTCCAGCCATTCTAAAGTTCGCGGCACTCCTACAGACGAGCATAAGCGTAACTGGGAGCAGAGCCAATGTAGGGGGCTGACCGAAATAAAGGGCGTCAGCTCCAACCAACGCCTCAAAGACGTCGCACACTCGCTCCATACCAGGGAATAGACGTGCTCCTGCCAGATCGTCGTTTAACTGCAACGCATACAGGAGGGCGAGATGACAGAGCACCTTGCAGCTGACGAGGTATCGAGCAATACCCTACAGACCAGTGAGCCTCCAGCCATCCCCCCGAAATTATGAGAATATAAACAACCTGGCACATCGCTCAGGCGGGTGTTCCAGGCAGTAATCACACGGTAAGAGCAGCTGCCTACCCCGGCCGCGATCAATGAGTCCCCGAGCCACTCGAAAACGCTGTTCTGCCCAGCCGAAAACACCCTACAAAGCGCGTCAGGTCGCGCAGGGGAGGAAGATGCGGGGGTAGTCAGGCGGGAACTCTGGATATTGGAGAGTGAGCGGGGGGCACAGGTCGTCCAGCTGCTGCAGTAGATCGCGGGGCAAAGAGTCGAGAGGGAGGCGGATGCGACTGCGGAGGGGATATCTCAGAGGTGAGTCTCGGGTAAGAGGTGAGCTATGGCTTCCAAGTGGGTGAGACTGGGCATGATGCCCCCCGGTCGAGAAAGAAGAGATGGTACATGCATAGTGCTGTGCTGGTTGGGAGCTTGAACCTTTATTGGAGTTGATGCACGATGCCTCGGGCATCACTCGGGCAAGCCGCCAGCTGATCAGAATATAGTGGAGTATTTCGGAACATTGGAGTATAACCCCGTACAATACCGCCCGTCTTTGTAATAGCCTCGGCTATACCTCGGCCTTGTAGTATATATAAGGCGCACACTTTCTCTGTAATGCTCAAGCATTTGCAGAGCTCAGTCAAGCGCTAAATATCATTTCATTTGAGCATACATATTTGTCTGATTCCTCAACCGTAAAACCCAACAACCTTCAAGTTGGAGTGATCGAGCCGATTGCACTATCTGATCGATTTGATCTGGATTCCCACAATGGGTCTAGATTTTCCGTTTTTTCTCTCTCTCTCGGTCGATCTCCCCGGAGTTTTCCGGCATAGTTTAATGTAAGGTAGGCGTCAGTCACTCCCCACTAGCGGTCACATGACCAAAGCGTGACATTTGCAAAGCTCCAGCCACAAAATATTGGGACACAAAGTAAAGCCTAGAAACAGTGTATTTGAGTCCCCTCCACAGATCCTTGGTTTCAGATTCTCAAATATGCCTCTGTCATGGAGTAGTATACAAAATTTCCAACCCATTTTCTTTGAATGCAGAAATGCTTGTTTCATTGAATGGCCACGGTTTGGATTTTGGGCCCAAAGATATTTGCTGCTTATGTAAGGTTCCCACGGACCATATACGGCAATACCTACTGGCAAACACGGCACCTACTAGCTGGCATCAGCCATTCAAACATTGTAACAGACTTCACTGTGTTCTGGTTGTATTTCAGGGTCCTTAGCCATGCTCAAAGAATATATTTGTTATGGAGATATATCTCGGGGAAAATCCGATTTTTTCGGACCCTTCGGAATGGTGAATTTGGTCGATTTCCAGCGGAGGTGCTAGTCTCTCTCGACAGACACTTTATCATACCCAGCTCGTTCCTTGCTTGATAAAGTCTGTTGGTTACCGTGCCTTGATACCCGGTATCCTGCGTTATTATGTAAGCTTCCCTTTCGGGCGACGCGCCGAAACGCGACTTCAACGTGCCGAGGCGCAGACCAGAAACTGGCAAGAATTCTGATGCCGCAAAGCTGGAATAAAGTCGCTTCACTGCTCACCTAGTCTTTTTCAGCATGCCCCGCACTGTTGAAGTCCTGGCGTAAATGCTTTTGATCAATTTATGTCCCTCCTCCTAGAAAACATCATATTGAGCCTGGCACGGGGATCTGAGCATACATAATGGCTATTATAGCGGATTCACATGTCTCCGAGCATCAACAGCACAATTACAGCGAAGAGACGAAGGGAAACACGTCTCGACGCGTCGCCCAAAAGGGAAGCTTACATAATAACACAGGATACCAGTTATCAGGTGTGGTAACCAAAAGACTACGGAGGTGCGAGAACCATCGAGGTTTTGTCGTGTCACATCATGTGTGACATGTCATGTGACCGCTCGTGGGGAGTGACTGACGCCTACCTTAATAGTAGCCTATATAACGACATAATATCTAAGCGATACGTGAAGGGAAAGCAATTGAGAATCGGTTGCCGGTCCATCAAACTCAGTCAGCTTGGAGACGTCTTCCAATTTTGACCTGAGGCGTCCTTCGACCCCCTAAAAAATTCAGAGGCTGTCGTGGGTAGTATTAGCCGCTTTCTGTCCCTTTAGATCATTTTTCCCGGGAGGCGGGCGTGCTGGTTTGAGGAGGCGCGTCCTGGTCACGAAGCGTCACAATCTGGATTCAATCTCTGCCTGATTGATGCGTCGGATAACTTGCGGACAACCCTCGGGCCTCACCCATTGCACCGTGACGCAGCCCTACCACCCTTGGCCTGGAATGCGCTCAAAGCTAAAACGATCAATGGGCCCGCGAAGAACACGTTGAACGGGAACTTTCTCCACCAATTCTCACTCGCCGACTCGGAGTTTCACCGACTCTAGGAACTTGCTGGAAGTCTCTGGAAATGACTCGGATGCATGGCGCTATCTGGGTCGTCAATGCCATGCTCAGGCTTCAATGTCCAGAATGGACGCGAGAATCCACCGGATTGTGACAAGAGGTGAGTGATCGGAAGATCTTGGCCAACGTTCCCACGACACACCACACCCCCAAATCGGGAAATTATTTGGCAAGCACAAACATCGGCCAACAACGGCAGCAAAGGCGGCCATCATTCTGCCACTCGCACCTACACATCCCCTACCTGGGCGCTCGGCGCGTCGCTTCCTTATTTCGCGTCTTTTGACGCGTAAAATCTGCAATCAACATGGAACTCTGGCTCTGTAGACCAATGCACATAGCACACTGCCAAATACAGTAGTTAACCGGGAAGCGAAACACTCAAGCGAATTTGCAATTCCCGGGCCGAGATTGCATAAAGTTGTTGGGGATCTCTTCATAGATTGATAGAGATGTGTCAGGGCTACCTGGCAATATATAGTTTTATAGGGAAATGTTGTGTTTTGATTGAGAATGAGGCCATTCTTCTACAAACATCCGATTTTGCAGAATCACGTGGAAGCGAAACATTGCAAAATAATTTGTGGGCCGCCGTTCGTTGCAATCCAGCCCCAGGGGTGTTTATATTCGTGTTCTACGACCTTGAAAACCCCCAGTTCATGCGTGTGCAGGAGGAATTGCGCGCCTGAAATACCGTACGTCCTACGGATTATATCCAACAAATAGGCCAAAAAAATAACGAACACAAAGTGATCTGCCACAGGTTCTACAGAACCTTTTTGCGCAATTCATTTTGCTATGAGCCATTTCTCATGGCTAACTAACCTCTCACAAAAACTGGGGCCCATCGGATACCTGGGATCCGGGAAAAAAGCCGGTGTTTCGCTTCTACGTAGTGTTTCGCTTCCCGGTTAACTAAGATAGAGGGCGTGGAAATCCCGCACCTTAGGTAATCGGCTTATGTAAACATTCCCACGGCCAAATCCTGGCTTCGGGAGAAATTTCGATTTATTTTCTGCTATATGAGAGAGGAGGAAGGCATTTGGTCAACAGCAGTAGTCATAAAGATGCTCAGAAACCAGATACAGTTCTAATAAACTGTGTACAGGCTGCTCGGTAGGTTAGCGGTGCAACCTAACACTCAGCCGAGATTACCGGGGAACATGCCGAGACATGCCGGGTGGCTGTGCAGTGGCTGTGTCGGCCAAATTCCCCAGATCTTTTTTCCCGAAAGTGTCCCATTCGAGTGGTAAAGCACGTAGAAATACTCAGAAAAAAAGTCACAAGAAATTTTATGAGACCCAATAACTTCTTACCAGATGGACTTTTTCAAAATGTACAACATACAAGCTCATCCTATAGGCACTCAATAACACTCCTATGAAGAAAATCTGACTTTGATGGCCCAGGGGCGATGCTATATCGTTCGTCGTCGAGCGTGATGATGTGACATGTGACAGCTTCCATAAGGGTGCGGGGTTTCCACGCCCTCTATCTTACTGTACTTCTTGGGTTACATAATAATAATGATTGTAATCTACTAATCCTATATTTTGTGAGCTGAGAAGGCGAGTGAGTGTGCGCTGAATTTCTTTCGTATGTAGGACGCCGAGAAGCCGATTGATGCCGAGATGTTCGGATATTACAAATCTGTCGCTCGCGTGGCCACATCAGAGGACAAGATCTTGGATTGTGACTCCCAGCTGGAGGACACGCGGATACCCGAGACTTTGGATCGGACCGCTACAGTGCGTACTGTAGGTTACGGATGCAGCGGATAGTGGTTTGAAGACTGAAACATCGTTCACAGAGTTTTATCGGGGGATCATCACCCTTATCCTGCCTGGGATCAGGCCAGTTGTGGGCGCGGTGGCGCATTCGGCGGGGTGCGAGCTCTCAGGACCTCGTCGATGGTTGAGCAGCAAAGGCAGGGCTTGTATTACACGCAGTGTTTAGCGACTAGACGGATTCGAGAGCTGTGGGAGGAGATTATGGTGCGGATATCTCTCGACTCATTTGTGCCTTTCAGATATTCATGTCAATGCAGGCGCTCTCGGTACATATCGACTACCGATAGTACACGGATACATTCCTGCGCCCGCCGGAGCTTCTCGCGTTCAATGTCGTCTGTGCCGTCCAGCGCTCGGCTGATTGGCACACCCGTCCCCCTTATTGAGCTGCGCCGCGCCAGCGAAAGCACCCCAACAGATTGGACTTGTAGGGGCCTTCTGTGTACTCCGACCACATCCTCTACTAGCTGAATCCTTACACACGGCACGCGCTGTCGGACTGCAGATGTACCACGAGTCATCGATTCTTTTCTGTCCTTCGCAGGCCTGTACGTCAAGACTGCCCATCTACTTCGCGTCTCTGCGGACCCGTTCCTCCTTAGACGCCTTCGGACTACGCGCACGCACTCCCTTGCCAGTCCTTAAGAACCCTCGATTTCATGTCTCGGCGGTCTCGCCCGTCGCAGCCTCCCCACACAGGTTGTGGCTCATGCCCCAGTGTGCATAAAATTCGAATAGTCACAAGCAGGATAATTCATTCCGAACCGAACAAGATAGAGACACATCATGGAATATCGTTGTGGATTATAGGAATGATGATATCGTCCTCGATATGGATGGTTGTATCGAATGTCTTCAGTGCGCGCTCCTTCGCCCAATCCTGTAGTTTGTCAAACTTGACGCAACTGTGGGCGATGTCTTGTTTCGCGACCGCTCTTTTCGTCAGTGAGTCGTGCCATTGATACCTGGGACAAGATATTCAACGGCGATTGAATAAAGAGGTTGACAAATCTTACATGACGACATTTATATCTCGGTTTTTTGAAATTTTCTGGCGTCGTAGTCAGCTGTGTGGGTAAACCCATGGACATGAGACACGCGCGAAAAAAGGTTGACCGAGAAAGGAGTTGGGCGACGCGGGTTATTTTTTTTTGCGAAGACGGGTCAGCGGTTACAGAACAGAACTCAACATAGACTGATTATATTGAGATCGTCAACAACGGAGCTCGCCCTGTGTTGCAGCGTTGACGATTCGGTCCTCAATTTCGTTGAACCCATTGAGCAGGGAACACTAACCACCTGAAAAAAATCCCATTGAATCTGAATAATATTAAGTGAGCGGGAGTTAGGAAGAAAATCAGCGAAGAGAGTCACCGCGCCAAGGTCGACGCTCAGAGGAGGGTTGCGATATGTAGTTATGTAGGTCTACGCTTCGTTACAGATCAAAAGGAACGGTTCGGACGTTACCAGAATGGGTCAGCGAAATCGCAACTGAAGCGGATATTCCATGAGGTGAGCTTGAACCTACATGCCCGCAGACTCGATCTATTTCAATTCTAATAAAACCTGCGAAATCCTTACGAATTTCGCGAAAACGGTCGGTCAAATTCGTGCCTGCGGCTGGAATTTGTGCGCTGAAGAGCCGCCTGGAACAGAACTTTCTCATCCTGTGCTAAAATTTTGACGACGTTGGTGTATGCAGTGATGGAGACTTGGAGCATTGGCTTTTCCCTCAACGCACGCTGGAGGTATCCCTACCGTCCTTGACTGCAGCCCACCGAGTAAAGGGAGTGCAGGATAATAGTTGATACGTGGCACAGAACTAGGAGGAAGCGATCAAGCACCAAGCGAACGGACGAAGTGGGCTGTACTACTACTAGTACCTTCCCAATTAATATTCCCTCTTCACCCGCAAGGAATGCGGGGATGCATATGGCTTCAGAGTCGTGGGGGATGCACGCGGCCGCAGGAGGATTGCCAGTTCTCCGGTGAACGATGTCGACGAGGAATCATTCGCGTGACCCAGTCACCAAATCATCAAAGTTGGCGCGGTCAGGTACAGGGGCGCTCAAGAAGTTGGCATCGGCGTGGTCAAGAAGTTGACGCGGTCAGGAAGGTTGGGCTGCGCGTCGCCAGGCGTTCGTAGGATTAGGCACGGTGGAGCCACTCAGCAGAAGTTCGGGGCAGCGGCGTGGAGACAGCGCGCAAGGTCGGGGCTATGCGTGGTGTGAGGTGGCAGGTGTTATTCGGCGTGTGGTAGTCGGCGTTCAAGGCGGGCCGGGGGCGATAGCGACTCAGCGAGAGGAAGTTGGAATGGTGAGTGTGACGCGTATGATAGCGATGAGACAAAGGAGGTGCGCTTACGACGCGCCCTTCTCCTTCCCTTTCTCCGGAGCGACGTCAGGTTCGGGGCTCGGGCGGTACGCAGTGCGGGAAGGGCGTGCGGTGAAGAACGAGCCGAGGGGCGGGAAGTCGTCGTCGGTGTCGGTGTCCTTGTCCGTGTCCCGGTCGGGGTCAGGCTGCGGGGAGGGCCGTGGGGAGGTCTGCGATGAGAGCTGCGCTGACGGGCCCTGGTCAGTGTTTCGTTCTTCCCGGCATCGCCGTTATGCAGCAGCCGGTACATCGGGGGGTACCGCGTCACCAGCGGGTGGGGGCGATTGCACGCGTTCTCGAAGGCCCCGCATTCTTGGCACAACTGCATCGGACCATATGAGCAGTTTCGGTGCGGGTTGGTGCATCTAGGAAGTTCGTCCACGTACGAGTTTGCCTGGAGTCAGGTTCGAGGCGTGCCACGTTCGGGGCGCACTGTCGGTCCCAATCGCCTCGGGAAACTCGAGCGTGCCGCAATTGAAGCAGCGGCGGCGCACACACGCACTGAAGGGTGCCCCGGCGTTGTCTTTGTACTCTACGCTCTTCGATGGTCCAGGGTTTGACGGCGTTGGGTGTCCCGGGGGGCTTACAAGGCGACACCGAAAGGCGCGACGGGGTCCTAGACCGGCCCGGGGCTGCGCGGGGCGCATACGTTTGAGGGTGCCCTCTGCATGAGACCGCATAAGAAAGGCCGGAGCATCTGGGAAGGATCATGCGCCCTCACCACTTTTCCCGGAGACAGCTTCGAGCGGCGCCACGTTGACCTCCCCTTTGGCGTGCGGGACTCGGTCGTGCAGCAATTGAAGCAGCGGCGGCGCACCTGAGCGCTGGCACCGCAGCGTTGTCTGTGTACCTCTGTGTACTCGACGCTCGCGATCGCCGAGCTGGGCGGGCTCGAGATTAGCGTCGAAGACAACGTGGTCATGGCCGGGTGAGATGTACCGGGATCTGCCGATATTCGGCCGTCAGTCACCTCAGTCACCGCACGAACCAAAATGAACCAAAAAGAGCTAACGCCAAGAGGTGAGACCTGACAACCCCCCCAAATGAGGATTGCCGAGGCCCCTGGCCGATTTCACTTGGTCTCACCTCTAGGTTTTGCATTGTGAGCCCAGATGCTCTCCGTTCACCCCCAGGATTTGGCAAGACCCCCCATTATGAGACATTTTACACGAGCCTAGATACTTGTACTATTATTTTTCTATCACCGAGGCCTTGAACCAACCGCAATTTCCAGCCGTTGCCGCCGGATTTGATTGGCTGATGGCTTCACGTAATAATCGCGACGTGACGCGCATCGGTGCCATTTTCTTTCATCCTCCATGTACATCTCGGCTCTCGCTGTATGACAACTATAGCACTCTATCTCATGGCTCGAGCTTCCGACTTCCTTCTCAGCCCCCAGGCTCATCCTCTCTTCTGACGGAGATGAGCTCGGAGAACTTGGCCGAGAAACACCCGGAATATGCCTAGCCCCGGAGGCGTAGGTCCCGCAGCATCGAAACGACCGCGAGCAGGGCGCGAACGGGAGGGAACCGCGGTCGTTTCAGTCGTGGAGGTGGAGCGGTGGCGAGGACATGTACATACAATTGTCGATAGCTGCCATTGGGAGTAGTAATTACACAGAAAAGTCATCAGCATATTCAGAAGCGAGAACTGAGAGATCCCGGGGTTGCAGCCGACACTATACACAATGGGGGATGGCTGAGCTGAGTTGCGCGGGCGACTGAAAATACCCTCACCGGAGATATGCCCTTATCCGTACCTGCCGGTTGATCCGAGACCCCCCGCTCCCTTTGAAAAAGGTCCCGAAGAATGGAGGTTGATGTCACCGATTTTGATGCCCCTCACCTCTTGGCTAACGCTTGTTCTTTTTCAGGCCTCTTTACATAATGACCTTTCCCGAGCAGCAGAAGGAGGGAAAAAGTCTCCTGGCAATTAATTCGGGTGATTTCAATCAGCGTCACGTGTGCGTTGTTGAATCATTCTCAGTGTAGAAATGTCTGTATGAGGAGTAATTAGGCATGACCATCATCTGGGCCAACTTCGAATTGTAAATTTAGCGGTACATTGCCGATCAGCACTACATGCTATATGAATCCACAACCTTATCATCGCAATTATTGGGATTACTTCTCACTAGTAGACTCGTAACCATTTCCTACGTTGAGTAACAATATGTGTAGTAGTTTGCAAGTGGTTTCAGGTCAATCGGAGCCAAATTGAGCTAGAAAGAAAAATGCGGCTGGGGTTACTCGAACGTAGGCGAGTAACACTGCCGCCTTTTTTTTCTTGTTTTTTCTTCTTTTTCACTCAGTTCTTCTCTGATTCACTCAAATTAAATTGCATACCACTACAAATATTTCACTCAACGCAGAGGCTGGTTACGAGCCTATCTCACTAGGAGAAAACTTACCGCAGAATCGGCGCAGACTTTGATATGTGCCGATCCGGGGGGTCTATGTTCAATGAAGCTAATCATTGTAGTCTCTGGACGAGATGGAAGTAACAATGACACGTTCCAACCAAAGATTTCAGGCCGAGCGAAAGTCATATATATATATGCATCCCGAATCCGCCCAGTATCACCGCACCGTAAAAATAAGTAAGCCAGAAAATATTGAAAGAAAAGAAGGGACGCCTATTGAACGCTGAACCGGAAGCCTGGGGAAATTATAGCAAGAGAAACATTGACGAGCTTTAACTGATGTCTCTACTAGTAGTGCCCATATGTATATCCGCACGGCTTAAGGCAGTAGCCACAGCTGGAGGAGATGGTCGAGAGGCTTCTGTCCGGTTTGCTCTGTCCCCCTGTTTTGATCGCATCGGCAGTGGTGTGGCATCCGGCGTAGATCGCGCAAGTCAATTTGGTGTTCTACCGGTCGCATTAAAAGGGGGGAGTGGAGAAGCATGCGCGTTAGTTACATACCTTGGCGTTGTTGTCGTAGTAAGCTGGACGAAGGTGATAAATCGAGGACCGCACAATGCGAATGAAGTTAAGGCTCACTATTCGCAAATGCACATCCCGTGTGGCCGGCACAGAAGCTTATGCATTCTGGAATATATACGTGTAAGCGAGTCAGGAACACAAGTTATACGTGACAGACGAACCATCGACTGTGTCAGTGAGAATATAACTGAGATAATCATCTCCGTGGACCGATGCTTTGAGGTTTTCGAACGCAACACTATAGCAAGGGGTTGCAGTCGGAGTGCACTTGGCGGATTGTGTGGTTGTTGGGTAGTTGTTTGTGGGAGAGGAGCTCGTGGTGGTCGGCAGCGTGGAGCTCGGCGGGGCTGAAGTCGGCGGTGTGGAGCTCGGCGGGGCCGAAGTCGGCGGCGTGGAGCTCGGCGGGGCCGAAGTCGGCGGGAGAGTCGAGCTCACCGGGGAAGAAGTCGGGGGTGGGGTGATGACCCCGCCGGAACACAACACCGTCGCCTTCTGGAGCGTCACAGCTGTCTGCGCGTAGATGCAACCATGGTCTATCGCGTTTGTGCCAATCACAACATTCGTTTTGGCGAGGATGTTGCCTTGGAATACGGCGTTTGTACCGACGGTGATCGTGCCCGCAACAACCCAGATGATGTTCTGTGAAACCGCTCCACCGACGAGGGTGATCTGTACGTTGGCAGCCTGGACGAGGGTCCCCGAGATTTGGAAAATCCAGGCTACCCAGCCGACGTTGTAATTTTTTAACATAAATGAAGTAAGAGGGACGTACTGTCTGCGGGGCCACCGGCAAGTGTGATGCCAGTTGAAATGCTGACTCCAGTCGTCCACTTGTAAAGTCCCGGAATGAGGATGGAGCCCCCAATTATACCTGGGAGAAGACCTGTTTAATACGAGGGAGAAAGAGGATACAGTCACCCACCAGCCTTCAACCCAACAAAGTTCGGCATCGGCCTGTCTGAACACATCGTGGTCCGTAAGCACCAGACTGTCTCAGTGATAGAAGACGCGATTAACTCATGGCATCAGTGAATGCAGTTTGCATGTCCAGAACAGCGACGGTCAGAAGCCCAGGGGTTGGCAAAGCATCGGTGGCGCCCATGAGACGGCCGTTCACTTGGGTCGAAGTCCAAAATTGCCGGCTGACGTCTTGGACGAGACTGAACCCAGTCAAGGAGGTGTCAGTGGCAGGACTGACTCCAACGTTCCCAGCTGTACCGTTTCAGGACATGCAATGAAACGGGTTTTGAATAGAAAGAATACTCACTGACGGCAGAGTTTGGGATGGTTGAAACCCCGGTTTTGGCAAGAATTGCGAAATTTCCAGCAGTACCGAGCAAAACTGGGGCTGGGCCGGCAGCCATCGCGCAACCAATGACGGCCTGCAACGGAGCGGGTTAGAACGAACGGCGAGAAATGAAGTATGCGCACCAAAAATCCGAGGCACACGATGCTTGGAGCGACACCCTGCATATTCAAGTAGAGATGATTTTAAAGGTGAGCTGCAGAAGACCTGTGAGTTAAGGGAAAGACCTTAAGGTATCCAGGCTTTAAATATGTTTTCCTGAGGCTCGGGGAGACGTTGTGTGTACATGTGTCATTTCAACATAGACCGCGGAAGATTAACTTGCTTTTGCTTGTATCTCGGCCAATACTTGGAATTAAGGGAGCATGAATGGGTTGATTATGAGCGGATTGAACACGCGCAGACGAACAGGGTGAGGGACTCGCCATTGCAGTGAGTTTGTATGCTTGCCTCTGGGCCAGGGGGCAGCGTTTGTACGGTTTGTTGAAGTGACAGATGAACAGAGGACAATGTTAGGCGGCGAAGGCTTGAATGCCATAAAGGTGAGCTCAAATAAACACAGATAAGTGACATGGTGAATATTGGGCCCTGGACACCGTCATGTCCGGGTGTACATTACAAGGTGGATTTCGTACAAGACAGGGGTAGCTACAGCTCCTCCGACCTGATGCCCGGTGATCTTGATGCTCTTCAGACAGACTTCCAACACGTTGGCCGAGGCCGGTGGAAATATCGGTATTGTGCTGTACTGTTTATCTATTTGGAAAGTTAGAACATCAAGGCACTCAACACGTTGACATGACTCATTTTCCGTCGATAGCCATTTCCCCGGCTCCGCTTCGACGGGTAACAATGTGGAGTGCCACTGAGTCGTTCCAGGACCCGCCAGAGAACGTCTCCGGGCGGCCAGAAACCTCTCAATTTCCAGGGTAAAGTAAGTCCTATGCACCGGTCTAACCCACCGTCAACTGCCTCTTTAAAGTGATTAACAATTTGAACACATTGCAATAATTCTAATATATACCCATCACCACTGCCAGTATAATATCTGCTTTGGCATTATAATAGATAGGGCTCTCCGGGCAGCCCTGGTCCCTCCCTTGAGTGAGCTATGTTTTGAAGATACAGTACTGCTCATGTTTTATTTTGGGGTCAAGGAACAAGTGTGTTCATATTGCAGTGTCTGTATAGAGAGACTACGCAAATCACTGTGTTCACCCCCAGCTAGCAACCACAAAAACGAGGCATGGTGTGGGCGAGGTCCAGCTAGGCGGCTAAAAACACAAGTAGGCTCTCCGAGGCGGCTAGGAATGTGTCATGTCTAACGGGCTCAAAGCGCCTCGGCTTGAGTCAAGCCGAGGCGTTGTCTAGGCACCACGCATCACATCAATCTATAGCAATGCCTAGACTCGCCTCGCCGACGCCTCAGCGCGCCTAGATTTGAATGGGTGCCACCCTTAGCCACTCGTCGCCGACCTTCGATCGCTTCTTGCGGCACGCGGCGCATGATCTCGAGATTGGTTAAATAGTGAAAGTATTTTAAAGGACGGTTTCTATGGGAGAACATTGGGAGAACGAGTGACTGCTTGCACATCACTTACATCACAGACGGACATCAAACGGAAGGTAAACTGAAGGTAAACTGAAGGTAAACTAAAAAGCTTAAACATAGAAAGGCGACACAAGAATGGTGTAACGGGGACCGTCATCCGACTCAATTGTGACAGATGGACATGAGACAAGAAAAAGACAGATGGACATAAGCTCATTACGGATTTGAGACCTGGAACTGTCAAAACGGAACCAAGAATAAAACAATTAATCTCTCGAACGTAACCCAGTCAGACCCGCTATCCCCGTCGCCCAGCTTCCAACGAGAGAGCACCCTCACTACTGTGCCGCAGTCTCGGGCATTGAGCATACTAGTTTAGTTCAGATCTTCAGATGTTCCGTTTTCATTTTTGGCTGATCCTCCGTTTCTACTTTTGACCGGGGTTGAGCAGAAGAGTTTTGGAGCGATGAGAGTGAATGCGAGACCGTTAGCTTCGTGTCGGGCTCGGGTTCCTGGGGAGCGTTGGGTTGTGGGGAGGCTGTGGGTTGTAGCGAGGGTCCCTGCGCGGAGGGCCGCTGCTTCGGGGGGCGTCCGCGGTGCACATCGGTGCGGCCGACGGTGCATGCACTCATACTGCCCGCACTTGTCGTACAGCTGCACCGGATGAAGATTCAGCAATCCTAATAAATCAAGAACGCAGAACGCGCACGTAAGAAGCTGCCCGGACAGAGAGTGGAGCGGTGCCAGGCGCGCGTGTCGGCCGCGCGGAGTTGTTGCAGCGGCGGGCCGCCCCGCTGATGACGCGTGCGGCGTCGACCGCAGCGTCAGTGTCCGTGTCGAGGCCGGGGTCGAATGCATGACCGTGCAAGGAAGGCCTCGGCGGGGCGTCGCCATCGTCCAGCGGGAAGGGGTCATTGTCGCTGTCAGTATCCGTGTCGGGGTCGGGTTGTTGATGTAACTGCTTCGGGAGGCACCCCCGACGCATTTCCAGCGGGCGCGGGCGATTCTCGAACCGTCCGCAGCTACGGCATAGCTGCACCAGCCGAGATAAACAAGGCGCACCGGGGAAGGAGCAGGCGCACGTACCACCTTTCTCGGAGACAGCTTCGAGCGTCACCAAGATAACCGGCAGGTTTTGCGGGCCTTGCCGTTGGCCCTCTCCGGCGGGCTGGGCTCGGTTGCGCGGCAATTGAAGCAGTGGCGGCGCACCCGGCGGCTGACAGGTACGTCCGCGTCGTCCGTGTACTCGACGGGGCGGGGGACAGGGGGCGGGTCATCTGGTTGCGTAGAGGGCTGACTGAGAATGGGCAGATGGGGTCAACTATCCAACTCCAGCGGGCACGGGCGCTTGTGCTTGTCCTCGAACCACCTGCATTTATTGCACAGCTACGACACGTAATCATCAGGCGATCCGGTTCATCAGCGAAGGGCGTACAACTTTGCCCGGAGACATATTCGAGCGGCGCCACCGTGACCGGCGCAGGCTGTCGGCCCGCACCGTGTGGGACTCGATCGTGCCGCAATTGAAGTATCTGTTTACTCGACGTCGGGATCATTATGCGTGTGCTCGTCGGCCGGGATAGGTTCGGGGGGCATCTGCGGCGGCGGGCGCGGGCGATTGTGCCTGCGCTCATACGTAGAGCACACCTGCACCGCATCAAAGATTCAGCAAGTGAAGTTGAGGGACGCGAACGGGGACGTACCAACGGGCTTGGAGCCGGAACCAGCTTCGATCGATACCAGCGCAAGCCATCGATTGTGTCGCAGTTGGAGCAACGGCGTGGTGGGGCGTCAACCGGGGACGCGCGCGGCTTGCGAACGATGGACTGCAACGGGTAATAAAACAGGGCGTCAAACCGGTGCGCAAGCGGCTTGAAACGCGGATGAGCGGGGAAGGTAGCGCACCTTAAGGAACACTCTCGGTACCATATCTGCTGGGCGCGTGCGATTGTGGTTGCGCTCAAAGTGCCCGCATTTATCGCACAGCTGCATGAGATCGCATAAGGAAGGCCGGACCATCTGGGAAGGTTCATGTACCCTTACCACTTTTCCCCGGAGACAGCTTCGAGCGGCGCCACGCTGACCTCCCCTTCGGCGTGCGGGACTCGGTCGTGCAGCAATTGAAGCAGCGACGGCGCATCTGCACACTCAAGGGCACCGCAGCGTCGTCTGTGTATTCGACGTCCGCGATCGGCGAGCTGGGCGAGCTCGAGATCAGCGTTGAGAACAAGGTGGTCATGGTAAGATGCAAGAGGTGTCAAATCGTGTTATCGTACACACGCATCAACTAACGTAAAGGCCCCCTAGTCCGTTTTTAAGTGATGGGTCCCGATTGGGGTTGAGCCTTATTACATAATCACGTTTTGAGGCCCTTGCCCCCGCTCTTAAATCTTGGGAATATTCACGTCGTAAAGGAACAGATGTTTAATGTGTGCGCAAATATTTCCATATTTTTGCGATGCCATGAGACAAAGCTATTGACGAGTCAAATTGATGGGTTTTGGCCCGTTGATGTCCCATCACATTGAAGGATGAGCCCCTGCACTCATTCAAGCACCATTCAACAAATTTTAAAGAGACAGATCATTTCTAATATACTCCGAATTTTAGTTCCAGGCCAAGAAACTAGAGAAAGAGGTGCCGTATAGCGAAAACGGCACCAGGGCAGCTAAGCGAAGATTATGTAACAAGGGCCAACCCCAATCGGGACCCATCACTTAATAACAGACTTCAACACATCGAGGTACGAGATCATACAGTGTTGAAGTCTGGCTCTGAGAGACTAAAGGCCCCCCCCAAATGCAGAAAGCCATCACTCTGATTCACAACTCGTTTCGCACCACACGGTAAACCGGCGCGCGTCATGACTCTTTAACAAGTCTTTCACTATAGTCCATTCTACCCCTACTGCATTTCTGGTACTCTATAACAGGACCGGGGATATTACATTTTCAGGCCAACTCAAGTTGATGCCTAAAGTATAAGTTTCAGAAACATTTCCGGCTGCTCTGAAATCTCCCCATTTCCCCCTTGTTTTCTACTCCCGGCTTCCTTTGTCATTTGTCATTTTGGGTTCGTATGCCGTCTGCAATGGATCGGACTCGGAGAAAATTCTGTATGGAAATTGGTTCGGTAGTCCGTTTTCGTTCCTTTCCTTGGTATTCTGTTCGTTCCCTCAGTCTGTATATCCATGCAGTGATATTTCAATCACTGGTACAGAGAGCAAGTTCTGAACTAAGTACTACTAGCAAGTTCTTGGTTCAGATACAGATAGCGAAGTACCAGTTCAGAAATTGGTCTCTGTACATCAGGAAAGATAGGGGCTTTCCTGGCATTAGTTTAATTGCTGGAATCACTAAGCTCCTGAAAATATATCCCTAAGCACATGCACACAATTAACCCAGAGGACCAACAGGGCTCTTTGCATCTCACAACGATGCTATTTCCAGTCGGATCCAGGACTTTTTATTTGCCATTTGTTCCCAGTATTTCATCATGATCAATTGCCATGTCTGGACGGTAAAGTCATAGGGGCAACCAGTGGCACAGTCTGCTACCCAGATAAACCATTTATTTTAATCCCCTGAAATAGACCCTAGATTCTGTCCTCGGTTCAAACACCCCTTTCGACACTGATTCCACAAGAATTGGCCCGGAATCAATCAAAACCCAGAATCGGCCTGAATCGGTGTTTCTCCTCCACAGGAGGAACAACATCAGAATCAACTTGAATTCTCCGTGATTCTTCATAACATCCCACTTTGATGATGACATAGGCAACCCTCCCGAATTACTGCCAAAATCTGCTGCTGAATCGACTCGGAATTGGCTCTATTAGAGCTCATTCAATTCTGTCGTGATTCAGCACATAGAATCGAATCGTGATTCACATGAATCAGTTTAGAATTGACCGCAAATCGACTTCGATTTGAATGCCTTGACGGGAGCCCCTATTGAATACATCCTCATGATTGACAGTGTTTCTAGACTGGTAACTGATCTGTCTATAGGAATACTGTTGGCGTCCACGGTCTATGTTGCTCAAACAGAGCTCAACCCAGATTCAAGGGTTAAGTGAATGCTATGATATGTCAGCTCTGAGGGATGCCCTCAACTTTCAGCAGCATGCACTATATATTGGGAGTTATGCGGAAAGTGGGATGGTCAATCTATTCCCACGCCATAATGTACTCACCTACCTACCTGATGCTCTCTCTTTAAACGATGGTAAAACTGTATTTTTCAACTGGAATTTCAACACCCCTGCCATAGGAATATTCTTCACATTTCTTATCCATTTTTGGGAGGCTCTTCAATTTACCGTGACCCCGTTACTGCCATGAACCATGACACCAGCAGTCGCCGCCGCACCTCCGTGATGCATGACTGAAGTCCAGTGACTTGAATAGCTACATATAAATTAATACAATGTTATCCGTTCCTAAAGATTCAGCTCCCGCCTCGCAGAGGCCCAATCCCATGTCATCTATTACGGAAGTTGATCAGTGTGCATGATCCAGCGATTTGACACCTCTTGGTAAGATGTACAACTGTTCTGAGATCAGATGCGTCCGGGATCTGCCGATATTCGGGCCTTCGGTCGTCAATCACCGCGCAAACCTATGTGATAACCATTGTAGCGCGCTTTGCGGCAGAGCCCACTAACTGTGGAATAAAATGAAAACTACTTGTCAAACTGCGTTCCTTATCCTCATTCGGATGTTGTTGACTTTTCTCCGTCTGGTGTCATCTCGTTCTGGGTCTTTGTCCTGTGGTACTCCTCGGTCAAATGACGTGCATGCAACTGCACAGTACTCTGCCTACGAACAATCATATCTCCGGTTAGTGCTCTTTTTGAAGTCTCACGCCCTGTCCGGAATTTCAGATGTTGTACAACTGCGCCGGGAGTCTGGGCCGTGGATTTCAGGCCAGGTTCAGGGTATGCTGTTTATCAGGCGAGTCCCGTGTGCAGCAATCATTATTACGCAGCTCCAAAGTACTCATATTTGCCCAAATCTCCCACTGTGGCGCAGGCTTCCTCCAAAGTATAAAGAACCCTCCATTTTTGCTGTCTCACAAACCCGACTATTTTTCATGCTGACTCTCTGCCACGCACTCGAGCTCCCTCATTCCCCTTCCATTCAGTCAAAATGGTCTTCGACCTCAATGTGACAACACTTGGAATACCTCAATATTGCAAGATGGTTCTGCCTCGCTGCGGTTTCAACTGTTCTCCTTGGGGATTTCAAGGCTTCTATTTGGGGGGGTATATTATACTCACGTGGTCCATAAGATGAAAAACGAGTCTACAGAAGACAAACATGTAAGTAATGTATGGGTGGTGTGCATGTCTCAGAATCTCAGGAATCTGCAGGCTTTTTTAATCAACGCTTGGGTCCGGAGATCAGAGTGAGACTCGAGGAGGTGGTAGGTATGTAAGTAGGTAGGTAGGTAGGTAGGTAGAATTACATGGCACAGTCCAACTCATGAACACCAATTCGAACATCTGGATCTTGAGGTATATTCTTCATCTGAATTAATATCCCAGAGCGATGGCTTTCTCAACCACATGACGCACTAAAACCCGTGGACCGGAATGTCCCCCCGTCTTCTCCCATCACTTACAGTACATCAGAAACTACCACGACGAAACCGGGTAAGCGAATTCTGCTTCTACCTTTTAAACATGCCAACATGCATCAATCTTTCTTGCTCAGACATTAGTCGCGGTGCACAGCCCCCTTACTGCAGGACCGAAGCGAAGGCATATCCTATACCATATAGGCAGTCCAGACTGGATATACCTTTGCTCGCTCCGGCGGAGTGTGATAATGAGGTTCTTGAGATCCAATGTGCACCTTATACATACTGCCGATGATTCATGTTTCGCATGAGGAACAAAATTTAATCTGTACAGTACATACATTCCGTGTGCTTCAAGCAAAGGCATTGCCAAGAAGGATTATTTAAAATCAAGTGAAATTTATGCTAGCTGACTGCATACGTCGGTGACAGACCGAAGGATATGTCCTGTGGTCTGGACCAACAGAGGAGACCTATGGGAAATTCAGATCAGAGTATATTCAACAGTCAAGGAAGGAGACCAAGCCAGTCAGCTTTAAATTGTTTCGGGAAATTATATCTGATGGTGGGAGGTGGGAAAAAGCGACTGCTACATAGATGTAATGATTCAGAGTTTGAAGAGAGCCAGACAAAATTCAAGAGCAGTGTCAGGCCAGGCTATCAGACCAACAATGATGCCCAGTGTTGGATAATTTGGCCAGTGAATTGCACCGAAAAGAGGGCTGTCTCCAAATCCGGGCCTTGATTGCACATAGAGAGGGTGCTGTATCGGAAGATCCTCGGCCGCAGCTCGAACTGGATGGTACATTGGGCTGCACCATTACTGCGAGGAAATGTGGTCCTCCCATGGCATCTGGGCACATTGAGAAGGTTACCTTCCTTTCTGGAGGGGCCAAACTCAGAAAATAAGCTGTTAATTCACAGGTCTCCGCACTCGATGTCGAGATTCCGAATCGGCATATTGAACCCTGCGAGCTGCCCCATGTTGTAACAGTCTAGGGTTATTATCTCACTGGTACATATGGAAAACCTATGTTTTAAGTCCACAAAATCCCTTTCTCCTTGATCGAGTCACCTTGGCACAGAATTATGAGGATTATGTGCTAAACAGGTAAACTAAACATATGCCGATCCTGGTGAAAAGTAGAACTCTATTTGTGATCAAACAGAGGCTGGAGCCGGAAGTTTAGGTTCAGTCACGGCAATTAGTACCTGTTGTGTTTTATTGACAGACCGATTTTATGAAGCCTGAGGGCTTCCGCAAGGGACCTTCTTGTGAGATTGTAGATCAAGTGAAGTGAGCAAGAAGTGTGCTCAACACCTATCCAATAGATAGGTGTATGGAAGGCGAGCTCATGCCAAGTGGCAGCGCTTGAGCCTGTAAACCAGGGTGTTGGGGACTTGTGACCTTAGTCAGGGTCCTTGTGTAGTGCTGTATCTTGACCATTCATAGACTTGACTTGGTCAGGACATGAGAGTTTGTGAGTAAGATTAAGGCATGTGCTCACGGAGTACACACCTGTTAGTAATAGTAGAGATTATCTACAGCGCCGAGCGCAACTACCAATATTATACAACAGTATTCCCCAACTTTCTCTTGCCAATGGTCGACTTGAACAAATATACAAACAAACCTCTGTGAGTATGATTCATACTATCGTACAGGACATATCTAGAAGCAGGACAAAGATCATTTTCTCCATCATTTCTGGGTCAATTGCCGGGATTTTTTGTAATAAACATTCTATAGGGTCCCTACTACACTCCTGGTATAATTCTGGTCACTCAATCAAAAAAACTCCCATGATTAGCTCGAAAGAAACTGCCGGATTTGGTAATTTAAGGCAGTTAAAACACAATTGGAGGCCTAATATAGGTAACAGAGTGTATCCATATCACTTCGAGCATTCATACCAAAATCTATGAGTAGAGATGCATCTTTCGCATCAAAACAGCCTAATCGAGACACGCAAACACGGCGGACAAATATGAACTCTACCCAGAATCACTCAAAACCCTCTTACGTATTGGGCCTTGCTATTCCACAGTGCAATTAGGTCCAAATGTAACATTCTATGGCCATGAGATTGCCAAAGAGGAGGACATAGGGCCTGTTATTGCTGATATCTCAAATAAAACTCTGCTTGAGGCATTTGCTAAGTTTAAGCCATCTTGCATAATCTTTCCACGATTTTGAACCAAGATGTCATATATATAAGTGCTTTAAATGGGGTAGAATGTGTCCTGAAAGTTGTGCGTGGAATGGTTAAGAGTTGAGCTCGGTATGTGGTCGGCAATCATCGGCAATCAGTCATCAATAAGCGGGACACTCTAGAAAATAGCACCGTTCGACAACAAATGGACCGTTTGACACAAGGTAAAATACTGAAAACAATGAAAAGAAGGTACTTTCCCACCTGGCATACTCAGATGTTAACCACGACTCGTTCATGAGGGAGATATTTAGTAATCTTTCCAAAGTATCCCACATCCCCATGAAGGATAGTTCCCACTCCGCTGCTTTGATAATGGCTAAAGATATTTGTTTGGTATCCTGCCAACACCTCTACTGATTAGACTAGGCTGGAATGCTTGCTCACTTGTCAATCCAACACTGAAGTAGGGCTGGAACATTATGATTAAATACGGCTGCAGGCCATACTGTAATGTAATCATATTTAATCATAATCTTAAGGTATTTAATTGTATTTAATGAATGATACTCAATTACGGTCAGTCCTACTCAAGATGCCCCAGGGCGCTCAGGATCGATGAAATTTAGAAATTGCGGGGCTGTCTTGGACCAAAGAGAAACATCCCGGCAGTTGCAACTAGTTGGCCGACTCGTTCTGAGTGTTCAACGAAGGCACGTGATCATTCGCGTTCAAGAAAAGGTCATCAACACGACCAAACTTTTGTGCAAATTTATCCATTATGGAGCTCCCAGTGATCCTAGGAGTTGCTATTGCTACACAGGGACACTCAGGTACTGCTACAGACTCCATAAACATGTGTATCCCACGATTCTGAGCCATTTGGGTGTAATTGAATGTAATTGAACGTATCAAATTACCTTAAAAATACACAAGATTATGGCTGAGCTGTATTTAATTGTAATCATACCATTTAAATACATTATAATCGAATGTAATCATAATCTTATCCAGCCTTACACTGAAGTATTTGTACTACACCAATCCATAGGGGTGAAACTGCCTTCGAACTGAAAATTAACAAGTGGAGAACATCAGATTGGTAGGGAGTCAAAATCACGAGTCTTTTTAAGCTTCAAGTAACTTGTTTCAAGGTGCAATTTCAACCTTACCAGTCACGAGATATTGAGTCAGCATATACACGTAATAAAAGCAAAATCCCGCAGCGAGAGTCGAACACACGCGGAAAAAGCTCCTAAAAGGTACAATGTCACGTGCAAAGTGAAAATTTGGCGGAGGCTCTGCAACATTAGGGTGCTTCAGGACCCACTACCTAAGTTAGTGGGCATAAAAAGAACAAAAAATAGCTAGCGTGTTCCATGTCACTTTAATGTCTTTCGAGTAGACGATACACCGAAGAGGTAAAAAGTCCCCTGACCATTAATTACGGTGATTTCTAACCAGCATCACGTGTGCTATGTTGAATCGTCTCATTCACTTTTTTTGCTGCGAAGTCTCAGTGTAAAATGCCTGTAAGAGCACTAGACATATTTTTAATCAGGTTACTGCATTGTTGTGGACCTCGCGAGTATAATAAACCCCCCCCCTCTTCCGCTTTTTTGAATGAGTTGGCTTTCAACATCGCTGGAAAAGGAATCTCACGTATATAGCCAATATTTGCATGAGTATACTGAACTTCCTGTCAATTGTCACTATTAAGGTAACCGGTGAAACTAGAGGGCGACAGATCGGCAGCCACTCTAGATCAAAGTTTTGAATTATAAAACAATTGGGCTCAAATTGAAACCCGAAACTAGTGGAATCAGCCCCAGTTTCCGGCGGATTAAATCCCAATTCATTACTTTCGGTTTCGAATTGCACACCGCAATTTGGCAATTATCGGTGTGTAGCCTCATCTGCACCAACTGCAAGAAGTGTTCGGTTGTCAAATTTCTCTGGATCCCGATATTCGCGAGGATGATAACAAATCTCCCCCCCAGGACGCTTTCCGGGAATTGTCGCGCTCATTCGGTCAAGTCAGGGAGGTCCAGAATATTTGGAGCATTGAATATATATCCCTGTGGATGCCGGAGAAACTTGGTTTCCAGTTGACAGATTGCATATCTCCGTCCACCATCGCTCCTTGCCCGAGTAGGGGTCCAGCTGGATGCTTCAGGCCGAGCATCCACCCCCGCTCACTCCATCTGCATTGGCCTGCCACCATGGACTTAGGGGTGGTTCAAACACTTCAAACCAACTTCAAAGTTACAATTGCAGTTACACTATACAGTTCCCCTTGTGCTTAGGCTTCCTAGACTCGGAAGGTGAACCGTGCCGTAGTATTAATTTAAACCTGGTTCTGGTTGCATTCCAGCATGTGATAGGATCCATTTGAAAACTTCGCTGCACGAGTAGGATACATTTGAGCAAATTTGAATACGCGAATAGGATAGGATACCTGAGAACAATATTTGGTGTAAAATTTAAAGCTGTGGAGATAATTTTTGACTTTAGAAAAGCGCCATTCTGATAAGAGTCTAGGCCTTCTGGGTGCCGGAACAAATCAAAAGAGAAACGTTTAGACTTTTTGAAGCCCGAATCGGGTATCTTGCCGTTAGGGAGATGCCGCAACTTGCTGTATTCAGTTCGAGATCGCTGACGGGACGGGACGGGTAACGGGACGGCCGTTACAAATCCACGAGTCAATTTACGACCGTAAATAATTGAACTAGACCTTGTTGAATTTCAAGCCGGGCCTTTTCGGTAGTTCGAGTTGATAAGTTGATTGCAAAGTTATCGAAAGAATTCTCAAGTCTGACCGGTGGTAAACTGTATTTGGATGGATTGGAAATCTCTCGAAACTTGCTCAGATACGTGTTTCACTCGTGTCTAAGGGCGAGAAGGCTTAATGATTATGGTTCAACCCGGGTTCGAACTCCACCATCACGCGCTCAGCAAATCCCGCTACCAAGCTAAACATGCTCTGCTCCAGGAGGAATGGAAATCTGCAGGCTGGAATCCTGAAGAGTTATTGACCTAGCGCCTCCAGACGATTCAAAGGTTCTAGGTCAATTTACAGGGAACCACTTTTTCAGCCGGGTCCTAAACGTGGCTCATGCTTAGGTACCCATGCCGATCCAGCCCGGCCTAAACCGGGGATGTCTGTTTACGTGGGTCTACATCATATAGACACCGTGCGACTAGATATCAAACACAAATCAAAACAGTTTGAAAAAAAGGTTTGAAAACACATTGGGACATCCAAGACACACCGCTATCCTCCTGACGTTGTAACTTTGTGGTGTGGATGGTTACGAGTACTTATGTAATCGTTTTTGATCAACCGAAATGAAGTTTTTGAGGTCTGGTTAAAAAGTGTCCCAATCTAAGTTTGTAAAAGAAATAGGGGCTGTGCTATGGAATCTAGTGGCTGTGTTGAGGTGTTTTTAGTGGCTGTCCTTTAAACTTCCTTCTTTTTTTGTGAGTTTATAGTGGCTGTGTTTGTCTCTTGTAATCTTTTCTTCGATTCTCGTGCAGGTTCGATTCTCTCGATGCTCCTTCTTTTATTTATAGGCTTATTTGGTTCCGTTTTTTCTCCCCTTTCGGAACCCTTTGAACAATCAGAGCTTGAAGTCAGCGTGCTCTCAAGACAACCTTGTGGTGATGTACGGCACTGTACCACCTCAATCAATCCGGAGGCCTCGCCGCTTGTGCCGTATCTTGTGCCTACATTTCCACCATCCTGGTATTTTGGAACAGTGACAGCGCTGTACATGTGAACATGGGCTTTGAGGCCAGTGAATGGCAATACAAGTCCGGCCACTTGTTTGAAAGACCGAAGTCGGCGGAGTTTCAACCAAAGCTGATACAGAATCCTACAGTAACATTTTGAGGGACCTTTATCCCGGGTTGAACAAAAGAAAATAGAGTAGCTAAGAACTAGAGTTAAATTTATAACCTGTCTCTACTCAGAGCAACTCGGAGAGAGAGGCTGGGCCGCATAACAAGATTTCGTTGTCACAGGCCTGGGATCAAGCTCGGATCATTGTGCCAACAGCCGGCTTCGACTGGCTTGCCGTCGACTCAGCAACTTCGAAATTTCGGCCAGAGGCATGCATAAGCCTTGGAAAATACACCGGCCTCTTTTATGTGACTTACAGCGCTCCGGGAAAAGATGTGCCATTTTTTTATAGAAAATAATTCGTCAGGCGGCCCGTCTCTGTCGAGGTCTTTTGGCCGGCATCGGACTGGCATCGAACACCCCAGGGGATTTGAGGGCAGGAAATTCGACACCACAAACAGAAAAAACAATGGGAGCACCGTGTGCGGCCTCTTCACTTGGGAAGCCACGTGCAAAAAAGTTTCCGGAGTGTCGGCAGCGACAAGCCGTGGGTGGCCGAATGTGCTATCCCTGCTGCGACGAAATATTTTGGAGAAAGGGAAAGGCGGTATAGCCAACCTGTAAGATCGATTAAACTTGCGAAACTGGAATGGTTCAGGGTACCCAGAAATGTTTCTGTGCTCTGTTTCGGTATCATCTTCGGCATCGGCATCAGTGTCCGCAAGCCGGAAAAGATACGCTCACAGGCAACGCCTATATATTTCAGTGTTACTGAAATCTGAACCACTGAAAATTGAGACACATAACCAAAATACAGGTATGTATGTCGCGGCTCAAGCTCAAGTACAACTCTCAGCACGCGAGGCTACCATCATAATCATTGTTAGGATTCTAGGAAGTCGCCGGACGATAATCGCAAATCTGCGCGGATAGGTAGTTTTGAGTCTCGACGGGAGAATACAATTAGACATGAATCCAGGATAGAGGTGATGCAGGCTGCAACCAGAGATTATGTTCAATAAAAAACTCAACAAAAAGAGTAGAGAGAGTTGACTGGGAAACGTGACTTACCAAACAAATAACAACAACTTCCATCAAAATGAACACTGAATTGATCGCAAATTCTAGGGTAAACGGGTTTCCGAGAACAAATCCTAAAATAGGACTCGTAACACACACGGCGCTGCGTGCCAAAAAAGGTCGCGCCCCCCCGAGTCGTTCTTGCCCGTTTGCCACTCAACTTCGCGGAATCACACCTCGCCAGCCGCCAATCCGACACTCGAACACTTTCCAATCAACGACTCGCGTAGACTGCGCACAGAGTCACCTCCTCGCCGGCACGTCTTTGTCCCATCCGTGCTCGCTCGCTTCGCCCGCTTGCCACCTCACGCGATGAAGACCCACAGTCAGACTGCAATCGACTTGGAGCCCCGCGCAAACGCACATTGTCGCACTCAGGTGAGTACACCGTCTCCCGGACCCAGACCCTGTACCTGCGACAGGTTGCGTATATACGCACCGATCGATGTGCGGCACCTGATCCCGCGATCTCCGCGTCCCGCGTCCCCGCCACGATCAATGCCGGTTCCACCATTCATGGCCGTGGACAGGGCCTCCGAGACCTATTCGCACCAGTCTTCAAGACTGTGTGAACTCGCGCCCACCCGCAGAACGCGTCGACTCCGGCTTGTTTCCAGTAACGGTGCCAGCCTCTCGCTAACCGTCCTCGGCTGTCATTGCCACCGAGAACGCTTTGTGATGCTGCTGGCTGTGAACGAAACCGCTGCCGCTTCAAGGGTTGCTAACACCTGCTCTTCTGCACCTTGCCGCTCGAGCAGAGCACCTGCGAGCCCCGGCATTGCCCCCGCCTCTTCCGCTGCTGCACCTCTACTCATCTGCGCTTGCACGCACTCGAGTAGAGTACAGAATGCCCTGGCACCTGCTTCCGCCTCTTTCAGTGCGACCCACCGTTTGTTCGCTTGCTCGCACGAGCCCGAATGGCACACTATAATGCCCCGGTGATGTCCCTCTCCCTCGCAATACTATCACACACTCGTTAGCGCTTCCAGCGTTCGAGTAATGCACCGCAAGGTGGAGACTGACCCTAGGACTCGTGTATTCCCCCACACCAACTTGATACTGCTGCATAGCTTACAAGTCAGGGAGTGTGGAGCCCCGGTCAACCTCATCATTCATGCGAGGAACATACTACATGTTCTATCGTTTTGGTGAGCGACACCGTGCACAACTAGCACCCGTGTAATGCCTATGACAGACGCCGCATTTCATGCTTCGGCTTGAAACTTCATGCGTGCTCTCCGGCCGGCAGCTGAAATCAACTCGACAAGACCCGTTACGGCTATTGCCGTGTTCGCAACCATCGAGCTGACAGATGCACCTGAGTCCATCGAATGGGTCTTCTCTATCAGCGTTGACTTGTACACAGTACCTGTGAAACCTGACCTTGACCCACTTGATGATTGCAGTTGTCCCGGCTGTTACCTCTAATACATCTGAGGGCACAGAATACCGAGACCCAGACAAAGAACTCTTCTTCCTCCCCAAAGCCTGATCCTCCTCCAAAACCCCGAGCTGAAACCTCCCGAGCACAATTCGTCTATGATGATATACGCGACGGAATATCCAGTAACGGGTGACACAGAGAACCTGAAGTTCGTGGCTGCAATCAAGGAGATTAATACGAAGAGGATGGCTTACCCCCTCTGAAGCACTTCATGCTTCCACACACCCCGTGTATTCCAGCACCCGAAACGAATCCACACCGGAATCGTAGCAGGGTGCCGATTCACTAGCCTCGACAGCTTGTGTCTGCGAAAACCTTGGAGGGAATTCGCATCTGACCTTGCACCCCGAGCCAGGATATTCGGGTTATTTCTTCGGCATATCTTTGAGGAGATAGAGCACATGGCTGTTCGCTCAATGCGTCCAAACCATCCGAATCGAAAGACTCGTATGGTGACCTAGAGCTCGAAGACCTCAAGTTCACCTACATTCCAGTGCGGAACACTATTGACTCGTGTTCTGTCTGGTATGACTTGATGATATCTACATTGCAATATCGGGGCCCGCTATCCCGCACACAACCCGGACTTCCTTCTGAAACAAGTTGTGTTAGGAGACCGTTCTACAAACGAGATATACTTGAAGCTTATCATGCACAATTTGCGTCGAATGTTTAAATCTCTTTTTTCTCAATCCGAAGATACATTGTGCCGCGAGCGGGACCCGTACTCAAGGGAGGTGTTAGAATTTATTCTATTGCTTAATGTGTGCTTACCTTTGCAGTAGGATCGTCTAGAAGGGTCAACGTTCGGAGCACCACCTTGCAAATCTGTTTGTCTTCTTCTCCCCTGGTGGGCTGCCTGAAGGCGACCAAGGGAAACCCCATCTCCACAATGTCGCCTACCCTGAAACCACCTGGGTTTTTGATAGCGTGCCTTCGGACAATTAGGAGAGTGTTCAATGCCTGAATTGGGTGCTTACTTCTCTTTTTTGAAACACAGATAAGTGATGTCGTTGTCTAAGCAGTGTGAGATGCACTCTCCGAGATGGCGCGCTAAGGTGCCCGATGGATCAACATATTTTTCAAACAATATTTTTGATTCACTTGGTATGTCGGTGCCAACAGTGAAATATCGGCAGCTGCTGTTAATGGAAGGGCCGAACATGTTGCTATCTGGGACAGGAATCCAGTGTTCGACCTTGTCCATGGAGAAGCTAGTCGACAAAGTGTATGTCAAGTCTTTCACCTTGTCCATAGCGGCGGCAAAGTGCTTTGAGTCATATCCGACTAGTTCTGGGTATGCTCTAGCGTCTGGGATCCGAGCGGATGTCAAACTGAGACAGGTCGTTAGTAACGTAAAACACGCCATGATGCATTCACCTGTTCTTTTTGACAGGTGGGATATCGTAGGCCTTGAGGGCGCCAATCATAGTGAAAATGGCCTCAGCCCTAGTTCCATCTTGACTATACACGACCTTGGTAGTTTTGTCGTCAGTCTTCTTTACTCCGTAAAAGCTAGGCTGATCTCCTCTCAGCGGGCATACACATGCACAATAACAGGGACTCACGTCGATAAATGCTGCCTGGTGCATATATTCCCTGGATGTGTCCGTATTCTTCATGGATTCTGTCCAGGTATCCAAAGCTTTTGCTGGGCGGCATTTAGCGCGAGACCATTCCGAGTTACATACCAGCAGCTTGGTGGTTGTAATGTTCATCCATGCTGATTCAAAGTTGTTGCAGGGAATGTGTTCAGTATACAAAGCTGCATGGCTTCTAAATTTAAATATAAATTTTTATCATGTGCGTTAAATGAATCATTCTTGGGATGCTAGAGAAGAAGGGGAAAAGAAAAAAGAAAAAAGTACATAAGTGCGAGTTTGCCGGGCCGTGCCGCGGCCATCACCCCAAGTTGAAAATGTCCCAAAACAGGAAATTTTGATTCGCGCCTTCGGTACTGCAATCGGCTGTAACTGCGAGTCACTCGACCTTTGAGGCTCGCACCTTGTAATTTGTTCACTGGCTGTTCGCCCCCGAACTCGGCCCCGTTTCCGCGTCCCCGCGGTCAATTGCATACCAATTAATCGAACTCCGGGATAGCTTCGCTTCCTCTGCTCGATTCCTACCCGTCCCATGGTGGGCTCCAATCCACAGCTAGAATCCAAATATTAGTTTAGTCTGCGCGTCACTTGTCCCTGCGCGATTCAGAAGCAAGCGCACCTCACCGAGTATCCGTCTCCGTCGCGATTCAACTGTCAGATGTACGCCACTGGCGACAGCCTTCTCGAGCAAAACAGGTATAAATAGCACTATCTCCCTCCCTTTCCTTGTTGTCTTACACTGTAGTGTACAGTCAACTATATCTCGAAGTCAGACCACAACAATGTTCTCCAAAGTCCTCGCGTTTGGACTGGCCTTCTTGACTCTTGTCCGTGCTGTGCCGTCTATTCAAGCACCCATTGTCTCTTGCAGCGTCGAGCTCGGAGCGGTGAGACCCTTCCGAACTCCCGCCCATTCCATCTCAGGGAACGTGTTTTTTCAGTCGGTTGGCACTTTCGAGTTCTTCCCGCTCGGTACTTACCACATCTAGAATACGGCAACGGGGGGTCAACTCCACGGCGCCCCTTTTGCGGAGCCTATATTCACCACTACTGCTCGTGACGACGTCGGTGAAGCTGCGCACGTAAGCACACTCTGCTTGGTGACTTCCTTCACATCATAGGAGCTCATTTCCACGCTTCTGTTAGTCGGTGAAACAAGCTCGTGAGAAGATTGTGAAACGACTGGTGACCTTCCTTTCCTTCCAGCAAGATTTTCGACAGGCCCCTGATAGCGTGTTGAGTCCAGATTTAACAAAAGATAAATAGCACTCACAGAATGCCGCTCCCTATCTTCCTTGCCCCGTCCAACAGCACACATGGACGTGTCCAGGATCCACCGGAAACAGTTCGCCTTCTGCGCCTCCAAAATCCTCCTAGTCCTCCAAAATGCTGTCCTTCCCGTCCTATCCACTGCGGGCCCGGGGAATATCGTCAACACTGGCTACGCGACTTACCGCGGCAACCTGAGCTTCCCAGACACTGTCGCATATTTGGGGATTCCGTATGCCGAACCGCCGCTCGGACCTCTGCGCTTTCGCGCGCCGCTCCAGCTCAATACCACCCGCGTCGCGGTTGCCGCTAGGGGAGCCGTCGTCGACGCTACCGAGTATCCTAACTTTTGCGTCCAGGGAGCCCTAGGAGGTAACGTCGGCGACACTTCGCAGCAATACAGTATGAACCCCGATTTCTAGCTGGCGATGCTGGAGGTGCCGGTAGCGAAGACTGTCTGAAAGTCAACATTTACGCACCCGCCGGAGCTAAAGTAGGCAGTAATCGTGAGCCTTTCACATTGCTTACATTTGGTCGATACCTTATGACCCGCCCATAGTGCCGGTCTTAGTTTACATCCACGGAGGCGGTGAGTTGCATCGAGTCTTTTGATTCCAAGTCTCAAGACTCTGCGCAGGCTACGTCTTCGGAAATCCCCGGAGCGTTCCGTTCGACCATTGGATTCACCAGAGCCCCAACGTCGTCGTTGTAACGGTGTACTATCGTTTGAATGCATTTGGCTTCCTCTCCGTCCCGGAATTCTCTGACCCCGCCCACGGAGACTTCAACGCGGGATTCTCCGATCAGACCCAGGCGTTGAGATGGGTGAAACAGAACATTGCTACGTTCGGCGGGGACCCCCAGGCGGTCACGGTTAACGGAGAAAGCGCCGGCGGCGCCTCCGTCGAGCTCCATCTCGTCGCCAACACTGAAGAAAATTTATTCAGAAGTGCTATTGCGCAAAGTGTGTATCGAACGCCACTTGCGACTCCCGCGCAGGTGTTGGTAAGCTTTGCACTTTTAGATCCACCACCAGGTTGATGAACACCGTATTAGCCCCAGTTCCAGCTCTTTGCATTCAAAGCTGGTTGCGGGACTGGTCCGGTCAGTGCTCAGCTGGCTTGCTTGCGGACTGCTCGCGCTAGCGCCATTGTGGCAGCTCAAGACTTCGTCTCATCTACCCTGTAATTATTTACCGTCTCCCATCATAGAAAGCTGATGACCAATTACCAGTGTGGGATATTCACAATTTCATCCTGTCCTGGATGGGAAGATTTTCACCGACTTCCCGACGAGACAGATCTCAAGGGGGGAATTCGCGAATGTTCCTATCTTGGTTGGGTATGTCAAAGTCTCTACATCCGCCTCTCTCACACTGAACAACCTGAACGAACCTCAGAGCTACGACCAATGAAACGCTTTCTGGCGGCGATATCGCGGCGGCTCTGAGATCATTCTTCCCGTCGCTCACGGATATAGCTGCTGCCGCTCTTGTGGCTGCAAGTTTTTCAAGCTTGCCTATTTCATGTACTTCATTGATGCTACCGCAGGAATATCCCATGGCCGAGTTCGCCTCCCCAGATCTGCAATCTCAAGCGGCGACGGGCGAGCCGGAGCTTTTGTGCGCGGTGCGAATGAGTCCTATTCGTGTTTTCCTGTACATTGAATGCTATCCAGCGCCATATCTTAGGCAGCGCGGCCTCGAAGCGCAACATCGCCTGGACGTATCGTTACAACCAGCCCAACCCGACTTCGGGATTCCCCGCCGTCGGCCACGCTGCGGAAAACTGGATGATGTTCCTGGGAAGCAACACCGGGTACGTCTGGCCGTCTAGTTGCCGTCGCGGTCTGTCCGTTTCTGATTAGCTCATCTCCAGGTTCAATGGTTCCGTAACCTTCAGTCCGATGACGCCGGTCGAAACGTCCTTCGCGGAGGAACTGATTGCGTACTGGCTCTCGTTTGCACGTGTGGGAAACCCGAACACGTTCAAGCTGGCGCGGTCCCCGCTTTGGCCGCAATTCACGGCCACCGTGAAGACGCGAATGGTTTTGCAGCAGGATCGACTGAGTACCACGACCCAGAGTGGGAGTTTCTTGGAAATTCAGTCAGCGTTGGAGAGCCAGAGGTGCAACTTCATCGCTAGCCAAGTTGGTATCCAACAAAATTGATAAGCGGACTGTAATCGTACTTGCTTGGAAATCTTCATTCTCTCTCCTCTCTCATCCATCTCCTTTATTCGTTTCCACCATGCGATCAGGGCAACTGCAAGTTGGAACCAAGGCCCAAGCTCTTCCCTGTCTTGGCCGCACCTCTTTGGGCTAGCGGCTTGTAAGTATATTGGTCTGGTGTGCAAACTGGTTTATAATCCTGGTTTTAAATGGTTGAGGCAAAAAAATGTCGTTCCGACCCCTCGTAGACACAGCTGTGTCTAGCTTCGGCAAGATCCGTCTAGATCCGTCTACATCCGTCTACATCCAAAATAGACAGAGGTGCGGCCATCTTCGGCTATATCTGCCTGCCTACGTCATGTAGACTTGGGGGTGATGGGCCGCGGCACGGCCCGGCAAACTCGCACTTGTGTACTTTTTTTCTTCTTCTCTTACCATCTTATGTATCATCTCAAAGCAGGCTCTTTAACAACTTAGATGTGCATTCAATCGGAACCCTGAGCTGTAACCGAAATGTGTGTAGAGTGCCGTTGATGGCCGATTTTTTCCCAAGGGCCGCCTCACCATAAATACCCTCGGCATGATCCAGGGCATTAATCGGCAAAGTCCCACAATTTCTCGGTTGCAGTACACAAGGCCTCCGATTCAAAACGCATGTTTCTTAGAACAAGGGTAAAATTGCATTATGATTTGCTACTCCGCAAGCCACGCATGCAGATGATACTTCGCCGGGGCGGTGGCTGTAATTCACGAAAGCTCTCATTGTCGCGTACCACTCCTCATCTGGAGAAGTCGGTGAAAAAAAAACTTGGGGTGATGGCCGCGGCACGGCCCGGCAAACTCGCACTTATGTACTTTTTTCTTTTTTCTTTTCCCCTTCTTCTCTAGCATCCCAAGAATGATTCATTTAACGCACATGATAAAAATTTATATTTAAATTTAGAAGCCATGCAGCTTTGTATACTGAACACATTCCCTGCAACAACTTTGAATCAGCATGGATGAACATTACAACCACCAAGCTGCTGGTATGTAACTCGGAATGGTCTCGCGCTAAATGCCGCCCCAGCAAAAGCTTTGGATACCTGGACAGAATCCATGAAGAATACGGACACATCCAGGGAATATATGCACCAGGCAGCATTTATCGACGTGAGTCCCTGTTATTGTGCATGTGTATGCCCGCTGAGAGGAGATCAGCCTAGCTTTTACGGAGTAAAGAAGACTGACGACAAAACTACCAAGGTCGTGTATAGTCAAGATGGAACTAGGGCTGAGGCCATTTTCACTATGATTGGCGCCCTCAAGGCCTACGATATCCCACCTGTCAAAAAGAACAGGTGAATGCATCATGGCGTGTTTTACGTTACTAACGACCTGTCTCAGTTTGACATCCGCTCGGATCCCAGACGCTAGAGCATACCCAGAACTAGTCGGATATGACTCAAAGCACTTTGCCGCCGCTATGGACAAGGTGAAAGACTTGACATACACTTTGTCGACTAGCTTCTCCATGGACAAGGTCGAACACTGGATTCCTGTCCCAGATAGCAACATGTTCGGCCCTTCCATTAACAGCAGCTGCCGATATTTCACTGTTGGCACCGACATACCAAGTGAATCAAAAATATTGTTTGAAAAATATGTTGATCCATCGGGCACCTTAGCGCGCCATCTCGGAGAGTGCATCTCACACTGCTTAGACAACGACATCACTTATCTGTGTTTCAAAAAAGAGAAGTAAGCACCCAATTCAGGCATTGAACACTCTCCTAATTGTCCGAAGGCACGCTATCAAAAACCCAGGTGGTTTCAGGGTAGGCGACATTGTGGAGATGGGGTTTCCCTTGGTCGCCTTCAGGCAGCCCACCAGGGGAGAAGAAGACAAACAGATTTGCAAGGTGGTGCTCCGAACGTTGACCCTTCTAGACGATCCTACTGCAAAGGTAAGCACACATTAAGCAATAGAATAAATTCTAACACCTCCCTTGAGTACGGGTCCCGCTCGCGGCACAATGTATCTTCGGATTGAGAAAAAAGAGATTTAAACATTCGACGCAAATTGTGCATGATAAGCTTCAAGTATATCTCGTTTGTAGAACGGTCTCCTAACACAACTTGTTTCAGAAGGAAGTCCGGGTTGTGTGCGGGATAGCGGGCCCCGATATTGCAATGTAGATATCATCCAAGTCATACCAGACAGAACACGAGTCAATAGTGTTCCGCACTGGAATGTAGGTGAACTTGAGGTCTTCGAGCTCTAGGTCACCATACGAGTCTTTCGATTCGGATGGTTTGGACGCATTGAGCGAACAGCCATGTGCTCTATCTCCTCAAAGATATGCCGAAGAAATAACCCGAATATCCTGGCTCGGGGGTGCAAGGTCAGATGCGAATTCCCTCCAAGGTTTTCGCAGACACAAGCTGTCGAGGCTAGTGAATCGGCACCCTGCTACGATTTCCGGTGTGGATTCGTTTCGGGTGCTGGAATACACGGGGTGTGTGGAAGCATGAAGTGCTTCAGAGGGGGTAAGCCATCCTCTTCGTATTAATCTCCTTTGATTGCAGCCACGAACTTCAGGTTCTCTGTGTCACCCGTTACTGGATATTCCGTCGCGTATATCATCATAGACGAATTGTGCTCGGGAGGTTTCAGCTCGGGGTTTTGGAGGAGGATCAGGCTTTGGGGAGGAAGAAGAGTTCTTTGTCTGGGTCTCGGTATTCTGTGCCCTCAGATGTATTAGAGGTAACAGCCGGGACAACTGCAATCATCAAGTGGGTCAAGGTCAGGTTTCACAGGTACTGTGTACAAGTCAACGCTGATAGAGAAGACCCATTCGATGGACTCAGGTGCATCTGTCAGCTCGATGGTTGCGAACACGGCAATAGCCGTAACGGGTCTTGTCGAGTTGATTTCAGCTGCCGGCCGGAGAGCACGCATGAAGTTTCAAGCCGAAGCATGAAATGCGGCGTCTGTCATAGGCATTACACGGGTGCTAGTTGTGCACGGTGTCGCTCACCAAAACGATAGAACATGTAGTATGTTCCTCGCATGAATGATGAGGTTGACCGGGGCTCCACACTCCCTGACTTGTAAGCTATGCAGCAGTATCAAGTTGGTGTGGGGGAATACACGAGTCCTAGGGTCAGTCTCCACCTTGCGGTGCATTACTCGAACGCTGGAAGCGCTAACGAGTGTGTGATAGTATTGCGAGGGAGAGGGACATCACCGGGGCATTATAGTGTGCCATTCGGGCTCGTGCGAGCAAGCGAACAAACGGTGGGTCGCACTGAAAGAGGCGGAAGCAGGTGCCAGGGCATTCTGTACTCTACTCGAGTGCGTGCAAGCGCAGATGAGTAGAGGTGCAGCAGCGGAAGAGGCGGGGGCAATGCCGGGGCTCGCAGGTGCTCTGCTCGAGCGGCAAGGTGCAGAAGAGCAGGTGTTAGCAACCCTTGAAGCGGCAGCGGTTTCGTTCACAGCCAGCAGCATCACAAAGCGTTCTCGGTGGCAATGACAGCCGAGGACGGTTAGCGAGAGGCTGGCACCGTTACTGGAAACAAGCCGGAGTCGACGCGTTCTGCGGGTGGGCGCGAGTTCACACAGTCTTGAAGACTGGTGCGAATAGGTCTCGGAGGCCCTGTCCACGGCCATGAATGGTGGAACCGGCATTGATCGTGGCGGGGACGCGGGGACGCGGAGATCGCGGGGATCAGGTGCCGCACATCGATCGGTGCGTATATACGCAACCTGTCGCAGGTACAGGGTCTGGGTCCGGGAGACGGTGTACTCACCTGAGTGCGACAATGTGCGTTTGCGCGGGGGCTCCAAGTCGATTGCAGTCTGACTGTGGGTCTTCATCGCGTGAGGTGGCAAGCGGGCGAAGCGAGCGAGCACGGATGGGACAAAGACGTGCCGGCGAGGAGGTGACTCTGTGCGCAGTCTACGCGAGTCGTTGATTGGAAAGTGTTCGAGTGTCGGATTGGCGGCTGGCGAGGTGTGATTCCGCGAAGTTGAGTGGCAAACGGGCAAGAACGACTCGGGGGGGCGCGACCTTTTTTGGCACGCAGCGCCGTGTGTGTTACGAGTCCTATTTTAGGATTTGTTCTCGGAAACCCGTTTACCCTAGAATTTGCGATCAATTCAGTGTTCATTTTTGATGGAAGTTGTTGTTATTTGTTTGGTAAGTCACGTTTCCCAGTCAACTCTCTCTACTCTTTTTGTTGAGTTTTTTATTGAACATAATCTCTGGTTGCAGCCTGCATCACCTCTATCCTGGATTCATGTCTAATTGTATTCTCCCGTCGAGACTCAAAACTACCTATCCGCGCAGATTTGCGATTATCGTCCGGCGACTTCCTAGAATCCTAACAATGATTATGATGGTAGCCTCGCGTGCTGAGAGTTGTACTTGAGCTTGAGCCGCGACATACATACCTGTATTTTGGTTATGTGTCTCAATTTTCAGTGGTTCAGATTTCAGTAACACTGAAATATATAGGCGTTGCCTGTGAGCGTATCTTTTCCGGCTTGCGGACACTGATGCCGATGCCGAAGATGATACCGAAACAGAGCACAGAAACATTTCTGGGTACCCTGAACCATTCCAGTTTCGCAAGTTTAATCGATCTTACAGGTTGGCTATACCGCCTTTCCCTTTCTCCAAAATATTTCGTCGCAGCAGGGATAGCACATTCGGCCACCCACGGCTTGTCGCTGCCGACACTCCGGAAACTTTTTTGCACGTGGCTTCCCAAGTGAAGAGGCCGCACACGGTGCTCCCATTGTTTTTTCTGTTTGTGGTGTCGAATTTCCTGCCCTCAAATCCCCTGGGGTGTTCGGTGCCAGTCCGATGCCGGCCAAAAGACCTCGACAGAGACGGGCCGCCTGACGAATTATTTTCTATAAAAAAATGGCACATCTTTTCCCGGAGCGCTGTAAGTCACATAAAAGAGGCCGGTGTATTTTCCAAGGCTTATGCATGCCTCTGGCCGAAATTTCGAAGTTGCTGAGTCGACGGCAAGCCAGTCGAAGCCGGCTGTTGGCACAATGATCCGAGCTTGATCCCAGGCCTGTGACAACGAAATCTTGTTATGCGGCCCAGCCTCTCTCTCCGAGTTGCTCTGAGTAGAGACAGGTTATAAATTTAACTCTAGTTCTTAGCTACTCTATTTTCTTTTGTTCAACCCGGGATAAAGGTCCCTCAAAATGTTACTGTAGGATTCTGTATCAGCTTTGGTTGAAACTCCGCCGACTTCGGTCTTTCAAACAAGTGGCCGGACTTGTATTGCCATTCACTGGCCTCAAAGCCCATGTTCACATGTACAGCGCTGTCACTGTTCCAAAATACCAGGATGGTGGAAATGTAGGCACAAGATACGGCACAAGCGGCGAGGCCTCCGGATTGATTGAGGTGGTACAGTGCCGTACATCACCACAAGGTTGTCTTGAGAGCACGCTGACTTCAAGCTCTGATTGTTCAAAGGGTTCCGAAAGGGGAGAAAAAACGGAACCAAATAAGCCTATAAATAAAAGAAGGAGCATCGAGAGAATCGAACCTGCACGAGAATCGAAGAAAAGATTACAAGAGACAAACACAGCCACTATAAACTCACAAAAAAAGAAGGAAGTTTAAAGGACAGCCACTAAAAACACCTCAACACAGCCACTAGATTCCATAGCACAGCCCCTATTTCTTTTACAAACTTAGATTGGGACACTTTTTAACCAGACCTCAAAAACTTCATTTCGGTTGATCAAAAACGATTACATAAGTACTCGTAAAGAATTCTCGATATCTCAGCCAGTTCTTCACCGATTCACGTGAAAATTAGATAGATCTACTGGGCTAATTCACTCGCAATTAGTGATAGAGAGGAATGTGTGAAAATACACGTATTACACATTTTCTGATTCCGGGCTGTTTTCGGACCGAAAGCTGTCTAGCATACCGAGAGCATGTCCCAGCAGTGTAATATTTTGGTTTGGACACCATATTCAACTGAGGAAACATGTGATAGAGCCATAAATCTATGAAATTCGTGGATAAATGTAATCCTTCCAATATCTCTTGATGCCAAAACTGGCAGATGTGTCCATGGGATCTGGAGGGACTGCAAGTAAGTTATCCATGCCTTTGGCTCTATCACATGTTTCCTCAGTTGAATCTGGTGTCCAAACCAACATATTACGCTGCTGGGACATGCACTCGGCATGCTAGACGGCTTTCGGTCCGAAAACAGCCCGGAATCAGAAAATGTGTAATACATGATATTTTCGCAAATTCATCTCTATCAATAATTGGGAGTGAATTAGCCCAGTAGACCCATCTAATTTTCAAGTGAATCGGTGAAGAACTGGCTGAGATATCGGGAATTCTTTGAAGATGTCCCAAAACAGGAAATTTTGATTCGCGCCTTCGGTACTGCAATCGGCTGTAAACTGCACAGTGAATCAATATTTAGTGAGGGAGTGTAATCCGAGGAAGAATTGAGCTTACCTGATAAGTGATCCACTAGGCTAAAATTCCAGTCAAGCAAATAGAGGATGCGATCGAGCGAGGAGGAGCATATTACCGGGGTGGTCCCGACGAGCATCCACTGCACCTCGGACTCGACTCCCTCGCTCGACATTCGCCATTCCCGTCGATGGCATACTATTAGTGCAATTCCGCCCACCTGTCCACCCACTCAAACCTCAGGGTTAACGTATCTAGAGGCCCATTGGCTCGTCTGTTCATAATGTTAGCCGGCTTGCTGAGGCCAACTCACGTTAGTGTTGCGGTATCGAGGTCAAACTCTCACGGTTGAATTCCGATCAGCGGAAGCCCGTGACAAGCAGTCGCACACAACACCACGTCGGACGCACCACGACGACGGTGACCACATATGTACGAGCGATTGTCGAAATTGTCCCGGTGGGTTGTCCTTGTTGATTTAAACAAAAGACATCGGTATTTTTCTCATGGGCGGTTTTCCATGTATTTCAACTTGTGTTTATTCCGAAAACTCGAATCGCTCCCCGGTAATCTTCTCCATCAGAGACCACAGTTGCGCCGGTAAGTCCTATATAGGATGGTAAGCGACGCCTCAGCGCGGCATTCCCATGCTCACAGGGTCAGATATGTTGGAACCAGCAATAGGTGCTTCATTGCAATCATCCAGGTAGATTCCGGGTTTTGCTAGACTGCATGTTAGATCTTTGAAGATTAAACACGGCACAGGGATCCGACCGGCCAGCCCAGGGCCGAACGCTGCAACGAGAGTTCTGATAATGGGATCAGAGAAAAGGGTGTGTTCCCCTGACAAGGTACAACGCACGTCGCCGCGCTCTGTGGTAAGGTTTTCCAGTTGAACGTAACCAGGTTAGGTGTGCCATCGGAGTTTATGACCCCTGGACGGTGAGTACATTGGGAGCCAGGTAAAATAATACATGGCAGCGTACCGACGCTGAAAAATGCCTCAAACGCCTCGGGCTTCTGCTGGAAATTAGTGAATGCGACTTTGTATTTTTTCAGGTAAGTTTTGACTTGGGAGAGAACTTTGCGCACCCCCAGGCGATACACTGTACCCATGTATCGCGCCCTGAGACCGCCGAGAAAGTTCTGCTGCAAGGAGAACGACGGCGCTCTTCGCCTGGGAATATGATTCCAACGGTTTGTATTTCTCTGGGTCAGGGATGCTCGAGATCCGCAAAGTCAAAGCGGTGTGCATGTTCGTGCCAGATGCTGGAGAGAAAAACCACGCGAGGGATATAAGTTTTGGTCCTGCTTGCGATCAGTCTCGGCGTAATTAGTTTGGTGAACAAGAAGGGCCAATGAGACTGGTGGTGGTTTAACTCTCCAGATTGTCGACGGGGAGTTTGAAGGGGCCACTAGGGGCCGCTGCGTTCTGGATCAAAACCTGTGCTCGGATTAAAAACTTCGCCCCGGGTAGGAAACAGACTCATACATGGATGGGCTCGGAATACGCATTGACTTCCTCCGCCGCTTTGCGCACCGCCGCCAGCGAAGACAGGTCGAATAAAAGGCACCGAATATTGGAGATAGCGCGGTTGGTATCTGGTGTGTACCGTTCCGAGTTGTACCCGGTGATGATAAGGAGATTAGCGTATGGGGCGATCGCCAGCGCCGTCTCCAAGCCGATACTGTTGAGACGTTCCCGTAACGAGGACAAATAGATGGATTAGACGGTGAGGCTGGTATTCCGATGGGTGCTTGCCGTTTTTTCCCTTGATCTCTTTGGCAAACGCAGTCGCAATGTCGGAAAAACCATCCGAAGCCGATCAGATCCGATCACGCCTGATCAGGCCATCAGGATCCGCGGCCTGATAAGACATGATCCGTTGAAAGAGTCATATAAGGGCCGTACTCAAGAACATTGTTTTGGCGCGACCTTACATGTTCCAGAGGATTTCTGGAGATGTAAATCATCTCAACAACCTCCCCCTGTGATGCTGCCACCCGCACCGAGGGAGGAAGATGCCCAGGAAACGCTTGAAGGCGTGCGAGTGACGCTGTCCACGTTGCCGAAGGCTGTGGAAGGCTGCCGTACAAGGGCAAATCAGGCGCTAATAAGGCTGCCGGCCGCATTATAAGCCCAGATCAAGCCGGCATCTTATCAAGCTATTTTTATTTTTCCGACATAAGCTCGCCCGCGGTGGTCGAGAATCCAAAACTTGGAGAAGGCATGCAAAGCGTTCGCAAGGACTCGGATTCGGGGTGGGGAAGGACGGATGGGCAACCAGTAGGATGGTGCCATTGTGTACCGCACGGTCGATTAGTTGGAGGTCTTCTTGTGTTCCTGGCTTCAGTAAGATCGTGCGATAGTCACTACTCGCCCAACGACCGATTAGCACGAAACCGAACGAAAAGCGAACTGCATCCGAACGTCCCAGACCTTTGGCTTTGGTGCCTCGGAGTTCGGACACTGATTCAGTCGAGGTAGATGCATAACGTTTTCGGCGCCGAGAGAGAGCTTCCCAGGAGAGCCGCGGATCACTCCCGGACGACGAAATGTTCGGCGACGGCTCCTCGGCAACCGAGTTTCCCTGAAACTCGTCTTATTCTTGCCGTCATCCGTCAGACTTCCCCGCCCCATCCGATACATGCGGATTTACGCACTCCAATGAGAGTCTCGGGACACGCTTTGGCTCGGGGCGACGTGATTATCAAAGGTAATAGCTCAACACCTTACCTCTCGCATAACATATATTTCTCTGCAACTTTCTCCAGGCGGCTTCCGCCAGATCGCGCTCCAAAGTCGTCTCGTTCCTTTGTGTTGTGCTAGATTACAACGACGAAACACCAGATCTATCAGACCGGCCGTTGAACCAGGATTGAAACCAGGCAGGACGTACATGACTCTGCTCCCCATCTGAGGAGGGGTGTATTCCGCTGGCACAGGATGCATTCTAATTGGGCCGCGTCCTTCCGGCCCAAC
>JARKIE010000472.1:0-61125 GCA_029378255.1 Mycena rosella | reverse complement strand
GAGTTCAACAGTACAAACCAGACATAAAATGCCTGCACGATCATCGAAGCTATAAAGGTCTGAGGCGGGATGGAAAGATGTAGATGTTTTGCGCATACATATACCACACAGCATCACTATGAGCAGTCCTTCCCGTGGGACTATGAAAAACCCAGAAAAGTTTCCCCAGGTTTTGATCAGGTAATACCATGCATCCAAGGTGGACACAATCAATTGCACAACTTCGAGAGCAGATATTGTGATAACTGAACACATAGCTTGAGATACAGATCAAGCCGAAAAAAAATAGCTTACCTAGACCGCGGATTATGCTACCGTCGTCGTATGTCAAGAAATAGAAATCTCAAACGCCGGTTAGTTCCCGTCAACCGTAGGGTTAAGATTAGTCTCACGGGCCTGCATCATGTATACGCCCATGAGAAGCCAAGTCATCACGACTCCAATAAGCTGGATCGGACATCATTCAGTCAGATGAGAGGTAAATTCATAAACAGACCTCACTATTGGACCAGCTCTGAAAATTAAGTGGAATTTTGTTGTGATTCCATATCCATGTCTGGAAAATTGGAGTGCTCACGCAGAAGCGATCTCGTCTGGTGTCGGGGCTGGAGTATTTGCTTCCATCATGAATGTAGTCTGCGGGATGGCTGTGGGATGGTGATGTAGTCCAGGAGAGCGTGTCAGTCCGTTTTTTGTGGTTGTGCGGACGAGCAAGTGCGCCACACTGGCATGCACGACAACTGAATGATTCTGAAATGTCCACGGCACGGTCAGGTGTTTCCCCATTTGGTTTCGCCGTAAGCGTAATGTGACTCCCCATCAATAATTAAACAGCTTGAACAGAGGGGTACTTACTCACCTGTACTCACCCTTGAAACTTGCTACACAGGGTCGGAAAAAGTGAATTAAGACCCAAGCAGTAGTCTCTCTTGACAGACACTTTATCAATTCTAGCTCGTAAGTACCTCGCTTGATAAAGTCTGTTGGTTACCGCCCCCTGTTCCCCGCCACTCGCTCAGTTTCCGCCTCTGACCCCTATCCAAATTTGGGCATTATTCTCGGCAGCCTCGGCATTCCATCAAACATCCTTCAGAGGCTTCCACGGCGGCAAATGCATTGACTTTTGGTGAGGATTTTCATTGTATTTGTGAGACTGATAATATATTACCTGTGAATGAGCCAGAATTAATAAAGCAGCTCTCAACCTTTCTCAACATCCTTGCACTCGAGAGTTATGAACGCGGAGGCAGTGGAACTGACGTGATCTGATCACATGAAGAAGTCTCAAATGTCAAAAACAAAACAGTCAAAAGGCGCGCCGGTGCAAAAGCGACGGCTGGTATTAATTCGCAGAATGGGGAAGGGCAAGGAGAGATGTATTTGATGAGTTTGATCGTTGGTAGGGAAGTTTGATGGATTTGATAGAGTGCCGAGGCTGCCGAGAATTATGCCCAAATTCGGATAGGGGCCTGAGGCGGAAACTCAGGAGTCACACGGCGAATTGGGTGGTTTCGGGGTGCCCTGAAACGTTCCTGAAATCATCAGTTCAAGAACCAGTTGCAGGAGTCCTGAAAGTGCACCCGAAATGTTAATCCTCCGCGCACCCGAAGCTGAAGCCGAAACTGCCCGATTCGGGTATGCTTTCGGCACCTCTGATTTGTTTGATTTCAGATGCAGTTTCGGCCCACCTGAAGCTGCTCCTGAAACCAATGGTTCAGGAGCACTTTCAGCATGTGCAGAACTTATTGTTTCGGCAGCCCGGGAACCGCCGCCGAGAACAATAAGTTTCGGGTCCGGGTTTCTGGCATGCCGAAACTGATTCTAGGCCGGGCGAGACCGCTCTAGGCCTAGTTTTTGTTCCGCCAAATCGAGTGCCGAAACTTATTGTTTCGGGGAACCGGGATCAGGATTGCCGAAACAATAGGTTTAGGGCAGGAGGAAGCTGCTCCTGAAACCAATAGTTTCGGGAGCAGCTTCAGGTGGCCCTTAACTGTGTCCGAAACCAAAAAATTCAGACGTGCTGAAAGCACGCCCCGATCGAGTAGTTTCGGCTTCAGCTTCAGGTGTGCAAGAACTTTGCATTTCAGGTACGTTTTCAATTACACCTATTCTGGTCCCAAAACTAATCATTTCGGGAACGTTCCAGGGTGCCCCAAAACCTCTCAATTTGCCGTGGGAGTGTTACCCGCCTGCGTTATTATGTAATGGTGGACGATTCACAACCAAACAAGTCATTTATTCACATGCTCAGCTTGGGTCATTTTACGTGACTTTTCGAGATATTTAAAGTCAGGAAGTAACAAAGTAACTTGAATCTCCTCCAGTATCATTTTCGTCGTTGAATTCGGTCTCACAGTAATTCCTCGGCTAATTGGCGGAGAACATAGTGACTTCTTCATTCAGTGGCTTTCCGTCTGAAAGTGGGGGTTTACAATTTTACAGCCACTAAGTACTGTACCGCCCTGTAATAGGGAGGCAACACACCAACCACCGTGACATGCTCCCGCAGCCGGGGCCAACACAACAAGCTAGATTGTGACCATGACCGTTGCCCAAGTTGGCGACGTGAAATTTTGAAAAGGCACTTTTGAGGGGGTTTTCCAGTAAGTTTAGGCTATTTGAAGGGGGAAAACAGACTGAATTGACTGATTTTTCACTTCCCGGTTATATTTCAGGCTGGGGAATTTTTTATTTTTATTTTTTCTGCACAAGTCACGGTCCGCCCTTTGGCAACGGCGCCCTCCGTGACCGTGATCCGCCTTGACGGGGGCAACGCAACCGGCGCTCCGTGACCGTGACCGTTACCTCCCTACAGGGCGGTACACTGTGGAACCCGGAGTGCGTGAATTTCACGGCACAGTTGTGTGAATTTCGCGTTTCACTTGCAAAGAGGAGTGAAAAGAAAATTCCACAGACACCGTGAAATCTAGGTGAAAGTGTGTCTCAGATGGGATGAACTACGTGAAAATTGCACGTAGCCTTCCTGGTCCCCGGAGCAAGGTACATAACTCTGTTCATCAGTACTGGAAATTTTATACTATATGTGTGTGTGCAGTATGTATGCAATTAGTTACTAGATAATTGTAAGGTCTTAGTTAGTTAGTTGGTTAGCACTGGAGTGTACCTTGGTAATGTTGTTGGGTGAGAAGGATCCCATGAAATTACCTTTTCACTTGAAAGGCTTGGATTTCACCGCCAAAAAACTTGGTGAAACGGTATGGTGAAAAGTAATGTTTTGTTCGTGAAATATTTCACGTACTGCGGCGATCCCCAAAACTTAGTGGGAAAAAATGGCGGGCGCTCCGCACACGCAGTATGCCGCTCTGCGGGTGCTAGTACCTCGCTCCACGGGCGCTAGTATGTCCTAGCGTGTCGCGCGCTTGCCGCTCACTGGCGGGCGCAACACGGCATAGGCACCCATTCTTTGCTAGGTTATGTTGAGGCTGCAAATTGGACAGCGGAACTATACTACCGGCATATCAAAGAATGTGTGCATCAGGCGCGCCCTAGCGGGCACGCGGTGCACGCGTCTTTGTTCTATGTCTTTGTTTGTCCCGTGTCGGCCCGAGTCCCGAGTTTCTTTCTTCCGTGACACCTTTGTTTCCATGTACTACGCCGCTGGGTTCTCGGGATGGTAGGCTCGAATCCAGCCTGTCGTACCAAAAGTAAACTGTTGGTAGACAGGCTGGTCGATCTGAGTTTGAATTTGCAATTGACATATTTTGTCCCAAAAAGGTTATTCCGGACCGTCCGCCGATATATTGTACTTGGTCAAATTTCTCGGTTTAAAATTACAGTGCACTGGTGGGCTGTTTCGGACTGCATTCACACTTATCCGAAGACAAACGAGTCAGATTTGAGTACAGTAGCGGCAGATTGATCGTGCCGCTTGTGTGTTGCGCTTGTTTATCCCCGCTCGGGACACGGTCCGGAATAACCTTTTTGGGATAAAATATGTCAATTGAGAATTCAAACTCAGATCAACCGGTCTGTCTATCGACAAGCTTGCTTCCATAGACAGACGGTCACCGGTCTATCGGGATGGTCACATATTCATAAAAAACAGCACACAATCTGCGCTCGAATGCCCGGCAGGGTCCCGCCAACACGCGCCAGGGCGGGCAACGCAATGCCACGGGCTTGATTGCTGAGCACCGCCACGCGCTACTTGACACTCGCGATTTTGGCGACGGGTTCCTTTTTTCTCTGAATATGATGTACTTTTTGTGCAGCATGCGTGAGCCGCGAGCAGTGTCCGCCGCTGCCCGCCGAATCGGTCTGAGAACCGAATCAGGGGAGGTAAGCGCTGGGTGGCAGTCTTAGCGCCCACGTAGCGCGCGATCGACGTGGCGGTGCTCGGCAATCAAGTCCGTGGCGTTGCATTGTCCGCCCTGGCGCGTGTTGGCGGGACCCTGCCGGGCATTCGAGCGCAGATTGTGTGCTTTTTTTTATGAATATGTGACCATCCCGAGAACCCAGCGGCGTAGTACATGGAAACAAAGGTGTCACGGAAGAAAGAAGCTTGGGACTCGGGCCGACACGGGACAAACAAAGACATAGAACAAAGACGCGTGCACCGCGTGCCCGCTAGGGCGCGCCTGATGCACACATTCTTTGATATGCCGGTAGTATAGTGCCGCTGTCCAATTTGCAGCCTCAACATAACCTAGCAAAGAATGGGTGCCTATGCCGTGTTGCGCCCGCCAGTGAGCGGCAAGCGCGCGACACGCTAGGACGTACTAGCGCCCATGGAGCGAGGTACTAGCACCCGCGGAGCGGTGTACTAGCGCCCGCCAGCGCATGCTCATATTTTAGTGGGAGAAAAAGCCCCACTAAAAGATGGGATTTTACCGTGGTTTTTCCGCCACTAAAATCCTATCTTTTAGTGGGAGAAAATCTTAGGTAAAAGTTGGCCTTTTACTGTGGTAATTTCCCCACTAAAAGATGGGATTTTAGTGGAGAAAAATCTGGGGCCAAAGTTTCCTGAGAAAAATTCTTGTCTTTTTTCGGCAGAAAAATCAACACAAAAACTCGGACTTTTTTGTCTACTTTAACTGGCACTAAAATGCTGATTCTTTGTCACACAAATTACAATAGAAAGTTCTCATCTTTTAGTGTACTTTTTATTCAACTAAGTTTTGGGCCCAATAAATTAACAACATGATTCTAGCCCGTTTTTTTCCCACTAAGTTTTGGGGATTGCCGCAGTGATGTAGTTCTCCCCGTGAAATTCACGGTCACAGGGCAAAATTTACCGTGTTTGATAGGTGAAATTCACCTCATATTGGTGGTGAAAATATTAGTGAATTTCACGGAGTCGGGGGTCCACAGTGGTACAGTATGGCAGTCCCGATGCACTTTTATTCCTGTGCAATTTTTTTAAATTCCTGCCCCTAGAACTCGGTCTTTTCCGGTCTCCCACGCCAAAAACAGACACCCCCATGGGGAAGTTTTGATGCCCGCAACTATGGCGGTCCATGGCGGTCCCTAGCGGTCCCTAGCGGTCCCAATAGATTCCAATGCACTTTTATTCCTGCACAAAACTTTTTGATTCCCGCCCCTCGGTCTTTCCGGTCTCCTGCGCCAAAAACAGACACCCCTATGGGGCAATTTTGATGTCCGCAGCTGTTCCCGATGTATTTTTTATTCCCGCACAATTTTTTTTGATTCCTGTCCCTAAAACTCGGTTTTTTCCGGCCTCCCACACCGAAAACAGACATCCCTATGGGGCAGTTTTTGATGAGCGCAACTCGACCTCCGCGCAAAAGAAACTCGGCCCCCATGCAAAATAAAGTCAAGTCCCACGCAAAAAATATAACTTGTCCCTGTGCAAAAGAAACAAGCAAGAAAGATTGGGCAGTATGTATGGCGGTCACCTTGCACATTTAATAAATAGTATACAAATACCTGTTTTTAGTAGTCGGATTCGGTAGAAAGTAAACATTCTCCAACCTTCACTTGAACTTTCCAGCTCCTCACTAAGTAAAATCAAGACTCAACAGTTTCTAAACTTTCTTACAAGGTGTAAAAAAAAACTTACAAAGTTTCTGAATGTTGGAAACTTTTCTTTCTATATTTCTGAAAATAATTACATGAGAAGTCAAACTTTTCTGGAGGAGTTGTGAGAAAGCACTCAGGGACTCGATATGATTTTCTTCCCCAAATGTGGCTGTGCACTAATCATAATGATCCGATCTGATGGCATGTACTCAGTTTAGATGTGTAATTGCATGATTTCTGCACTGTGGAAAATGAAAGCTGTGAATTTATGGCGGTCTAGATGCACTTTTAATCCTGCGCTACTTTTTTATGTGTTTTTCGGTTTTGCAACACTTTTATGATGAAAACGGCCCTTTTGCGACACTTTTATTGGGCAAATCCAACTTGCGACACTTTCATTTCGGACATCTGATCTGCGACACTTTTTGATTGACCAGACTCTGATCTGCGACACTTTTATTGGCCGAACACCTACGCGCGAACTTATTGCCGTCATGCACCTCAGCGGGTGCCTGTGCGCTTACGTTTGGGCCTCTTAGGTGGGTTACTGTCAGTTAGGTAGGTAGGTAGGTAGGTAGGTAGCATTACACAGCACGATCCAACTCCTGAACACCGGTTCCAGGAATTTTCTCAGTGTACAGGCACTAGTATATACACCATCGCCCCTGGGCCTCTTAGAATTCCTCCGGACGAGCTCACGGTCACAGGTTTTGGTCGAAACGTCCAGCTCGCCACCGTAGATCCAAAGGAATGCTAGAAGACGAAATAAGGTTAGCACATCAACTCAGTTAAGCCTCTCAAGCACGCAAGCGGAATACGGGGACAGCATAGAATATTTGTAGGACATCATGCTGTTATGTGATGTGCCCGGAGCTAGCGCTGTTACCAACTGAGCCAAAAGGCCACTATGACAGGTTAATCCTGTCATAGGCTCCGGACTATATATACATGATTACACACATTTGCATGCATGTAACACATGCACGTACTTGGCAACAGGGTGATCATTGATCTTGGATAAACAATGGCTTTGAGGAACTCTACATTCGAAAGCCGCTATCTGGTGTTGCACAGGTGATCAGGGCATGTTCGGGCATCTCAATATCTGTTTACAGAACCTGCACAGCCAATCCGATCGGGGCACTGGTGCATACACAATCAACGTAATACAAGACTTCCACAGCCAACAGGTGACACTGGGGGCAAAGGCCAAGGCACCTGAAAGACAGGTGCCTTGACAAGAGGTATTCCGCATGTGTTCAGCAGATGGGAACACACCAAATAAAGGCAAATGGGGAAGACAAAGGGGGGCTTTGTCGGTTTGGAGGTTTTGTAGCAAATCATGGGTTTTACCCAACTTGGAGGGGCCCTTGCTCAGGCAAAAATACATGGATTCAGACGAACCAAAGTGTCACACAGCAAATTGAGTGGTTTCGGGGGACCCTAAAACATTCCCGAAATTATTAGTTCAAGGACCAGTTACTAGAGTCCTGAAAATGCACCTGAAATGTTAATTATCTGCACACCCGAAGCTGGAGCCAAAACTACCTGATTTGGGTATATTTTCGGCACCTCTGATTTGTTTAATTTCAGATGCAGTCTTGGCCCACCTGAAGCTGCTCCTGAAACCAATAGTTTCAGGAGCACTTTCAGCATGCCCCAAGCTTATTGTTTCAGCAGCCCCGGAGCCAGCACTGAGAACAATAAGTTTTGGATCCGGGTTTCCAGCATGCCGAAACTGATTCTAGGTTGGCCTAGAGTGCTCTAGGCCTAGTTTTTGCAGCACCGAATCAGGTGCCAAAGCTTATTGTTTTGGAAGCCAGTCCCAGGCTTGCCAAAACAATAGGTTTAGGGCAGGCTAAAGCTGCTCCTGAAACCAATAGTTTGAGGAGCAGCTTCAGGTGGCCCTAAATTACTTCTGAAATCAGAAATTTCAGACATGCCGAAAACATACCCGAATCAGGTAGTTTCAGCCTCAGTTTCAGGCTTGTGGAAACTTTATATTTCAGTTATGTTTTCAGGTTTATGTATCTGGAGACCTAAACTAAAGAGTTCAGGAACATTTCAGGGTGCCCTGAAACCTCCCAATTTGCCATGTGTGTTATTCTACTCACTTTTATCGATGGCATTTTTTAAATTACCATAAATGGAAATCCTAAAATTTTCCCCTCAGTTCGGGATCTTGTTGGGTCATTTTTGCTAAAAATTGCCTTTTTGGTAGCTGGTTATTCTGCTGAGCCTTAAGCATTTCAAGTCTAGTTAATTGTCATATTTTATTTTGAGTGATTTGATTGGCCCAATAGTGCTCTAGAGGTGGTGCAATATGGCGGTCACCTTGCACATTTAATAAATAGTACAGTCGACTCCCTCTTAACCCATGACCCGCAATAACCCATACTTTTTCCAGTCCACCACCTCTGTTCCTAGGTAAAATAATAGGAAAACCCATAACATTCTAATACTCCATAATCCGTATGTTTTTTGGGGTTCATAACCCATATGTTCCTTAAGATTTTTGAGTTTTTGGTAGTCATCCTGCATAGAAATAAGATAGGACCTGTTCAACCATCATTATTGGATGGTGATTTGGGCTGATACACCTTTTTACCCCCACACTTATGCTCAATGAGACTTGATACCCTTCTCACAAGTGTTGATTTGGTTGAAGAAACTTCAAAAAAGCAGCCAGTTGAGCTTACACAATGCCTCAGGATTGAAGACAAGACACATCTGATTTTTGTTGTACATGGTTATCTAAAATCTTTTGAGAATTATTTCTCGTCCTCCCTTGGAACCCATACTCCCTGATAACCCATACCTTTCAGTGTCCACCAGGGCCTATGGGTTAAGAGGGAGTTGACTGTATACAAATACCTGTTTTAGTAGTCGGATTCAGTGGAAAGTAAACATTCTCCAACCTTCACTCAAACTTTCCAGCTCCTCACTAAGTAAAATCAAGATTCAAGACTTAACAGTTTCTAACCTTTTTTCATAAGGCGTGAAAAAAAACTTACAAGGTTTCTGAATGTTGGAAATTTTTCTTTCTATATTTCTGAAAATACTTACATGAGAAGTCAAAGTTCTCTAGAGGAGTTGCGAGAAAACACTTGGGAATTGAACATGATTTTCTTCCCCGAATGTGGCTGTGCACTAACCACAATGATCCAATCTGACAGGTGCTTCCAAATCAGTTCTACCATGACTCCCACCACCATTTCCCTTGATGCCTGAATACAGGGACAGGGACCTCACTGATACAGGCTTGAGAGTCCCATTTTTTGGGGAGATTTGGGGAGATTCTACCAGAAAATCACGCAATTACACATTTAAACTGAGCATGTGCCATCAGATCAGATCATTATGGTTAGTGCACAGCCACATTTGGGGAAGAAAATCATATTCAGTTCCTGAGTGTTTTCTCACAACTCCTCCAGAAAAGTTTGACTTCTCATGTAATTATTTTCAGAAATATAGAAAGAAAAGTTTCCGACATTCAGAAACTTTATAAGTTTTTCACACCTTGGGAAAAAAGTTTAGAAACTGTTGAGTCTTGATTTTACTTAGTGAGGAGCTAGAAAGTTCAAGAGAAGGTTGGAGAATGTTTACTTTCCACTGAATCCGACTACTAAAAACAGGTATTTGTGTACTATTTATTAAATGTGCAAGGTGACTGCCATAGTGCAATACTTATTCCAAGTCAGTCACTGGTTGAAAATTTCAAGTTTTTCAGTGAAAAAACTGGTGAAAAACTTTACCAATGTTTCACACATTTTTCACTGAAAGAATAGATGAAAATTTCAAGTTATTTTCAGTACTTTGTTGACTCGGAACCAAGGTGAAAAATTCGAAATGATATTTATGATGTTTCTTGCCTGAATAATACCAATATTTCATGCACATTTGCAGCCAAGAATGATGGTGAAAAATTCAAGACCTTTTCACCAAAAACTTATGTCTATTTACAGGCGAGAATGATGGTGAAAAACCCAAAACCTTTTTTACCAGAGTTTTCACATGGAAAAGGATAACAAAATGAATGGAAAACTTCAGTGAAAGGTGGTGTAAAATTTGAAATCAAGGAATAATGTTTTCAAACATTTTTCATCATCTTTTATTTTGCATTTTTCACTGAAAAATGTAATGAAAAAGATATGATATATAATACCATGTTTTTCAGCATAAATACAAGCGAAAAAGTCAAAATGTTTTCCTGACATCTTCCACAGGAAAAGAGGGTGAAAAATGTGAAATAACATTCAAGGATTCAGGTAAAAACATCAAGATGTTTTTTCGACATTTTGCAGAGGGAATCAGGGTGAAAAAAGTGAAATAATGTTGAACAAATTTTCTGAAACAGTGGCAAAGAAAAACCACAAAGATCTGGTTTCAAACATTTCACTGAACAATTGAACAGCCCAAGGTTGAGAATTGGTTGAAAACTCACCCCAGCATTGGGAATTGGCCAAAAACTCACCCCTAGGTCGAGAATTGTTGCCTGGGTCGAAAGATCAATGTTCCTGCTTGCGAGGTCGAGAATTGGCTGAAACTCACCCCTGCGTCAGGAATTGGCCAAAACTCACCTCTACGTCAAGAATTGTTGCCTGGGTCGAAAGATCAATGTTCCTGCTTGCGAGGTCGAGAATTGGCTGAAACTCACCCCTGCATCAGGAATTGGCCAAAAACTCACCTCTACGTCAAGAATTGTTGCCTGGGTCGAAAGATCAATGTTCCTGCTTGCGAGGTCGAGAATTGGCTGAAAACTCACCCCTACGTCGAGCTCTGTCTTGACATATTTCCAGCATCAAAATTTGATTCAACATCTGTGAACTTCACCACAACTTCCAGTATTCCATGCATCATGGCACCCCGAGTTTCTATCGGATTCTTGGACTGGCTTGATACACTCCTCGTAAGACCCATGCCCTCCGTACATGCTCCCATGATGTTGAACATACACCTTTAATATCTCCGCTGCCTGCCAAAATTTTCCGATATTCGGACTTGCCACCACGCACACCGTGTAGAATGTGCCCTTGCCCTACACTCTGGAAACCTGGATCACCATTGACCTAATGTGCACATTATTTAATGTTCTGACTCTTTATACTCACCTCAACTTTGCAGAACCTCTGCCATGCCACACCCGCACATTTGCTGCCTCCAACATTGCTTGAAGTTTTGAACTTCCTGTGGCCGAGTTGATGGGTGCATGTTCCTTTTTGTAATCCAGGCATTCTTTGCACTCACTTGATGTTTCCTAGAGCCGCCACCGCAATTTTCATTCGATATTCGGACCCGCAGTGGCCAACAATTTTGTTCAAGTTACATAAACTTGGTGCGTGGTTCAACTTTATCTCAGCTCCTGTGCATGCTCACCTCTACTCCTCAGTGCCACTTTGCTCGCGCTGCTGGGGTTCGGACAACAGAGGTACAGTCAACTCCCTCTTAACCCATAGGCCCTGGTGGACACTGAAAGGTATGGGTTATCAGGGAGTATGGGTTCCAAGGGAGGACGAGAAATAATTCTCAAAAGATTTTAGATAACCATGTACGAACAAAAATCAGATGTGTCTTATCTTCAATCCTGAGGCATTGTGTAAGCTCAACTGGCTGCTTTTTTGAAGTTTCTTCAACCAAATCAACACTTGTGAGAAGGGTATCAAGTCTCATTGAGCATAAGTGTGGGGGTAAAAAGGTGTATCAGCCCAAATCACCATCCAATAATGATGGTTGAACAGGTCCTATCTTATTTCTATGCAGGATGACTACCAAAAACTCAAAAATCTTAAGGAACATATGGGTTATGAACCCCAAAAAACATACGGATTATGGAGTATTAGAATGTTATGGGTTTTCCTATTATTTTACCTAGGAACAGAGGTGGTGGACTGGAAAAAGTATGGGTTATTGCGGGTCATGGGTTAAGAGGGAGTCGACTGTAGCAGTAAAAAATTCAGACTGACCACACCATTACCCATAGTTGTTGAAGACTTAGAGGGAAGATATGGAGCGACCCGTCTGTGCGCATCAATTGATCCGCCCGCCATCAATCGCAGCACGTCGAATTCCTATTTTGGGAATATGTCCTGCCAGCCAGGTCCCGAAGCCCGGTAATGAGTCGATCCCTCGGGATATTGATTTCTGGACATAGCTGTGTACCTAATTGCTGCTTGGGGATGCTCTGAAATCTGTTGTGCAGCACCTAACAAGGTGGTGGATTATTCAACCGTTTAAACCATTTGTTTACTGTTTGTTTACTGTTTATGAAGGTTTGTAAACTAAACGGAAAAATAAAGGGTTTATACCATTTACAAATGGTTGTAAATGGAAATGGTTGGAGTCTTAATACATATCCATATGTTTGATCTTCTATCCACCACCAGCAGAAATCTCACAGCCAGGAGGGTAGTATCTTATTTCAACCAAATTTTGTGGGACAACCTGACGGACTGAAAATTTACAATACTTGACATTGTTACATGACAACTCTCCGACTTGAATCATACCAGAGTAGTTGGTATTTCCCTGCAATGTCTTGAATGCACTAATGTATTGTCCTATATTTCTATGCATGGCCTTGAATTTGTCCTTTTCCCCTTGGAGTGTTGAGCATGCACCGGCGAGAAATTCGGAACTCCACCAAGGACTAGGCATGACTGAAGGTCAGGGTAAAGACTTTGAGGGAGAGATTTTTGGGAGAGATTTTTGGAGTCTAGACAATGCACTTAGTGTTTTAAACGTCTACTGTTGTGAATCCTGGGCTGGGGAGCCATGGGGTGATGAGCTGGGAGTGGCACGTCGATGCATGTCAATGGTACTGCCACTGGTACGCCAGTCCACGTCGACTCAATACTTAGATATTTGCTACATATTGGAACCCAGATACGAGGAGTTGGACTGGAATGTCAGGCTCTAAATGTTGTGTGAAGGCCGCGTGCCTCGCCCCCAATAGTACAACCCTCAACCCGCCAATTATGAACTGCAAGGGAACATTGTTCACTAGTTTCTTGTCAATTCGTGGTGTGTCAGCTGTAAAATAGCATTATGAAAGAGTCACAAATAGAGTCCAGGATCAGTATACGCCTGCCGTGTCAGTAGCTAACGAGTACGAAGATGCTGCTGAATGCTTCAATATTACTATTGATGTTCCATCCACGACGAGCAGTAAGTGGACTGTATTTCGTCAGGAATCTCCCAAATCCATAGCCAGGAGAGTTCAGCATTTGACGACAAGCAATTTTCATTGTAGAAGCTAACAAAACTGAGAATTTACAACAAGAGTTGGCACTGTTGTTAGGAAAGACTACAACTTGAATACCACAATGGTTGATTATTTAATCGCATTGTGTTAAAAATTTGATACACATCAGCAAACCCTGATTTTCACCCTAGCAGGCTGTAGTAGCTGTAGTAGAATATAGCAGCCTTAAACATGGCTGTAGTGCTCCATAGTGCTCTATAGATTTGGGGGAACTATATAGTGCTACATAGCTCGGGTAGAATCACATAGTGCTCTATAGTTGGATAGGGGCTCCATGTAGTCCTCTGTAGTATTGCAGATCTCTGTAGTGCTCTGAAGTTTTCGTGGTTACATAGGATTTTCGGAGCTAGATTTTACTTTGGGCTCAATCACATTCCACTCACACCATTAATCAAAGTACTTCGGAAATTTTGTACCTAAATTGCCAAAGTCTGATTCAACCCCAGTTCATAGTCTGTTTTACATCAATGACTGGCCAAATTCTACATCAAATTCTGGATCCCATTTTGCTAAGTGGCAGAACGACTTGAGAACGACTTGAGAACGATGTCAGGCGGAGTTGAGAAAGTACAGTGACCAGGACGTAATAAAGTGCACATCGTTCCATATCTTATATCGGGCCAATAGTATGGTGGTTATTTTGTCCGCACTTTAAATTGTTAGTTCGCGCGAAGGTCGCCGGTTCAATTCTCACTGCTGGCAAATAATAAATACTCCTTAATGCGTTCTTGACTACGTACGTACTTACTTACTGACTAGTTCCCTTCACTTCACTTAATTACTAACCTTACGCTTCGTTACTTACTGGCCTTCAACATTTGAAGGCAACTAACTTTTCTTATGATACCCTGGACCTTGTGCTACAGAACGCTAGAGGCCAACTACAGACTGCTATATACTTCCGACCCAACTATACAGCACTACATAGCTAAAGACCTTTGCTACAGCCGCTATGGGCACTATACAAGCTATAGGCTACTATGAGCCACTATGTAGTGCTGTGTAGCCGACCCAGGTTTTTGCTGATGGACCTATGTCCTGCTACTAACCCCTCTCCCCGTTGACCTTCGGGACGGGGAGACTGTTGCCAAAATATACGAGTCGCGGTTCTGTGCGTCGAGGTACTTTGTTGTACAAGAGGCGCATCTGATTTCATGGAATTGCGCCGGCTATCAGGGCGGGCGACGGGGGCGGGGCGGCGAACAGGGACCGAGCGTACTGGCATAAGCCACATCACGTCATCGCTTGTGATCGACGTCGACGACGCGTTCCGGCTCTCCCTTGCCGCCGATGCGACAAAGGTCCGTCCATCCTCTGTCCACGCGCGGAATTACAAACTAACCTGTGTAGACGCACCGCGGCGCCGTACAACCTCGGCCTGCTCCAGGCGTGGTACGACGCCGTCGACGGTGCGTCATTCTCTGCTCCTCGAACGCCCACTATATATATCTCAGCCAGGCGCGCCATAGAGAGGCGCGCGACTTGCAAACTAGGGGAAAGAATTATGAGCTGTCTTGTCGGTTACCTGCAGATGTAGAACATGTCCTGCATGACGCCCGCATCGCACTGCTCGAACTCGTGGAGGAGCACGACGAGCACGGGGCGGGGATCTCTCACCTTTGTCCTCTCGCTCTCGACGCCCCCGCCATCCTCCTGCCTACAGGTGTCGCTAACCCGCTCGACTCTATCATTGCTCAGAGTATACCACTTCGTGGCCCCTTCCGGACCCGAAGTCCTTAATACCGTCAAAGTACACACCTTTTTAAGTCCTCCACCCAAAATTGACCATCAACACCCCCCAGACATTCTTCGACCCAGCGGTCGAGCTCCTCCTCCCCGGCCCCACCCTCCTCGAGTTTATCGAAACCCACTACGCGACGCACACGCCCTCCTTGGACGCGCTGCTCTCAATCCTCCAAGTGCGTCTTCTTTCATCAATCATTTCATTTTCACCCCTCCTCATTCCCCGCGCAGGTCGCGCACCTAAAACACCTCAGCACAGACCCATCCTCGCTCCTGTCTCACACCACCCGGCGCATCGCCCCTGCCCCCTCCGCGCGCGAGCTCCGTTTCCTCGAGGCGCTCCTCGTGTGCCTGCACGCGCCCACGTTCAAAACGACCGCAAACGCAGACGCGTGGCGCGCGGGGCGTTCGCGCGACATGCGCGCGGCACGAAGCTGGGGTTCCGCCTCTTGCACATCGTCGTGGCGTTCCTGCGCGCGCGCGCGGCGACGGAAAAGCTGCTGGAGCGGTGGAGGGGTGCTGCCGCCGTGAGCCAGGCGCTCGACGGGGACGGTGTCGGTGGGTTGGCTACTGCGCTACGGTAAGTAATTTCCTGTGTCGTCTGATCAATTATTGACCCCCACAAAGGAAACTCACCCGCGGCCCTCGAGGCACTGCTCGGGGAGCTGCACGTGTACCTCCACGGCCTGCCGCACGCCATCCGCGTCGCCGAGATGCAGGCGCGCAGCACGCTCGTCAGTTTCCGGAACCCCTCCTCCGAGCAGCGGGACAAGGTCGCCGGCTGGGTGGAAAGCTACCTCGCGTGAGTTGGATTCATTCGCATTTCCATTCGCATAATTCTAATTGACGACCTGTGGCAGCGGCCGGAGAATTCGACCCCGCTTTGGATGTGGTACACGGGCTACGCGCCCTTCCCATCCGAGGTACGCACGTGTCTGCGTCTCTGTATATTGCTGGCTTAACTCAAGTTGATGCAAGCTAATCAACCCGGCACTGCGCCCGTCCATCATCTCGCGTACACCTCGCCGGATGACGAGGAAGAGGAGGAGAAGAACCTGCAGGACTTGCGCGACACGAGCATCCTGTTCAAGGGGTACACCAAGGCGGGCAAGATGATCGACGTGTACGACTGGTTCGACAACTTCCGGATCGTCGTTAAGGGGCAGCGGGAGAGTGCGCTTTCCACGCCGGCCAAGGGAAATGGCAAGGGCAAGGGAAAGGACAAGAAAAAGAAAGCCGCCACGGAGGGCGACGAGAAGTGGAAGCTCGGGGTGCAGGCGCAGTTTATGCGCGCGCTGCATGAGCTCGATTATCTGGGCTTTATCAAGCATACGAGCCACGGCGGCAGGGGAAGGAAGGGCGAGTATGTATTGAGGACGGTGTTGGGTGTTTTAGAGTAGGATGTGGAATATTGCGTGCAGTATGTATTGCGGACGGTGCTGGGCGCTCTAGATTAGATTATGGTCTAAGTAAAGTAGGGTGTGGGACGCAGGGATAACAAATAACCGCCACGAGCTCGATATGGAAGGAATAGGTGAAGAAATGATTTGGATCGAGAAGCGAGGTACGTATAGTGCCCTCGCGACTCTTATGGAATTTCGCCTCCCTCATTCGGACCCATCGCCCTGTTCAATTCGTCAGTCGAACTCCGCATGTAAAGCTCCGAACTACCTTGGAGCGGTTGTGTTTGAAATTCATTGGACATTGAGCCGTGCACGGACAGAACCATCGTCAAACTGGTGGATCTGTCCGCGAACTCGATGTAAAAATCTTCAGAATGCCAGATCCAAAGCTCCTCTGAGTTCCGTGAGTTCTCGTCCACCCGGAACATTATTGGGAACCTCACTGATACAGCAGGCAATGAACGCGACGGTGTGTCTCGGATCTCGGTTTGTTCGGTGTATGAAGTACACGACGCAGCGTCAGTCAGCGTCTGTATTATGATTTCCGAAAAGTCCAGCTCCAAGGATGCTTCTCCGCCCGAAGTAATCCGTTGTCGTGTGTTGAGATTGGTCAGTAAACTGATGGAGTAACTGCAATAGATCAGTTTAGTTGGGCGTCCCGCAAATATACGAAGCACGAATTTACAGCGTTTGCAAGATATTGGATCTGTGGTTGAAAAAGTCAGGGAATGTTCCGCTGTTAGAAAGAGACCGTACATAGCCCCGTCATAGTCTTGATCGAGGAAGTGGCTGAATAAGGCAAGTGTTACCAAGGGGGTACCGATCTGCGAAAAATGTACTACACCCCGAAACTTTTTTTTCAGACCTCGGCGAGACCCCTCCCCCCCTATATGACGTCATACTTCCCCTTTGGGATGACATATCAATTTCCACGACACCGAAGGTAGCTAACGCCGCTGTTTCCCGCCACCGCACGACTTACAAACCCAGCCCTTTCGCGACGCCTCCTGTCCGACACACTCCAAATGATACTATAGAATGTGAGCATGGTGTGCGGCCTGGAGTTGTCAATACATACCCAAATTGTCTCGCACCCGGCCTTGCTGCATTCAATTGCAGACCCGTCGGCTTTTTGGGCTGCAGTTACGGTGTCGTCGCATACGCAGGTAAATTCCATCTCCTTGACCTTCCTCTTGTTCTTACCTGAGCGCAGCCTCGATGCTACGATGTCATCAGCGGGGCGCTCGGTGACCGGGACGGTCACATTCTGCGGGGTAGTCAGAGCCGCCGACACATCTTGAACCGCTGGGAATTCCGGAGCGCAAATCGAGGCTGCCGCGTCCGATTCAACGAAGTCGAGACCTGGAGGTGAAGGTGCATAGTCCATTCCGGGCGCTGCGAAATGCTCTATCTCGCGATCCACCTCGTCATCAGTGAGCGGCCGCAGAGAGTGCGAGATGGGGGGCTCATCGAAATATTCAAGTTCATATCCATCCGATTCATATTCGGCTGGTGGAGCAGGAGCGTCACTTTCATTAGCTGCAGTGGGATCAGCGTCACTGTCTGCCGACCCGTCTGAATCCGAGTCGTGGATGATAGTGCGCTGTGCACGTCGGACTGGCGGGTGCGGGGTTGACTCGTCATCTGCCTGGCTTTCATCCCCTGCGGCCGGAATTGCAGGCTCTTCCTCGGGGTGGCTGGCGACAAAATCATAAGCACCAAAGCAAGAAATTGTGATGTTTGATTACCGAAGAACCATGAGAGCCCTGTGGGCATCAGAAATCGGGAGCACCAGCTTGGGCTTGGCCTTCGTCATGTTTCGTGGGATCGAGTACACTTGACGCTTCTCCCAAATCTTCAGAACGCCTCCGCGCTCGTCCACTCCCATTTGATAAACAACCGGTACGTTATCGAGGGATTTGAGATTGTGAGCGGCGCTTCGACAGTGTCCCAGGATGTTGTATGTCCAGATATGTTGGAGTTATTGCCGGAAGAGGCAACCCGGCATCATGGCCGAGGTTCGAGTCATAACGAGAGTCAGCCAAAGTCAAGTAGAACACAGGAGAACACAGGAGATTATTATGGAACATTCTAGTAACATTGAACAGTTTAGTATATAAGTAGCTCAGTTTCCTATGTATTGCTCAAGCGTTTGCAGAGCTCAGCCAACCGCTAATTTATTATTTGGATTCTCACACTAAACTACGTCTGATTCCTGAAATAAACCCAACAAGATAACGACTCCGCACTGAAGAGGACAGGGGATGAGGTGGTTTGTGCACGGGGATAATTTCGTAGATTTCATGGCGGCAGCCATCTGGAACTTGACCGGATTGAGACATGTAGACCGCGTCCAATCGATCTGACGGGCTGAGGCGGTACCATCGCTTTTGAGAAATGTGAAGGTGCACATAGGGAAGGGTCGCAGACACAGTCCGCACGGTTGGTCCAACGCCAAGATCGTTTTGTCGAAGAGGATGTGGGCGCCATTGTGTTCCAGAATGCGTTGATAATTGCTTGTTTTGATTGGGACTGGAGGGAAACACTTGGTGCAGAGGAAGGAAGCACCGGGATCTCTGCCGAATTGGCCCCGTTCGTTTCCGTTATTTAGGTCGTGTTCGATGTGGAAACAAGCTTTTCCTACGAACAAATAAGCATTATTCAGTGGAATGATGAGCGAGAGAGCTCACCAGCGGATCGATACGGAAAAGTATCTGAACGCTGCACCTTTGGAATATCATCATAGTAGTTGCCAGTCAGTTGGCTATCGATGCTGGCGGCGACTGCTATTAAAACCTCGCTCGAAAAAAGGTACGTCGGCTCCCCTGGAACTCGATTGGAGACTGTGGGGTTCAGAGGGTGGATCAAACGGCCGGGAATGTTCGTGATAGAGTTGTGTTCAAACTTGAAAGACCACTTCCAGTCGTACTCGCCGTTCGCTCCGTCGTCGGAATTCGGCGCAATTAGACGGAGGATCTGGTACGAAATTTTGACGCCCGGATCTGACAACAGATCCAGCACAATCGAGTCAATTGCGCTGGAGCCAAGAATGATATTGTTGACCTGTGCGACCGCAAGGAAATACTGCCCCTCGCATTCGACCATGGTGGCGATGGGGTTCCCAATTCGGAGAGATGGCGCGCCGGTCGGGCTGTCAAATGTGATGTGGGACGCGGCGGACTGATTTGCGAAGGCGGGGATACCTGCGACGCGTTTCGTTCTATCCGTCGACAGTCTGGGAGAGCGATTTTGCATCAGATCCTTTAAAATGCTGGCCTTGGATATCTTTTTCCCGCCGACGACAACATGAGGGCTATGCGACGTGGCTGGTGTGTCGTGGATCGCGAGTAGATCCTCGAAATCCTCTGGTGCATCGTCGGCAGGCTCTATGGGCTCGGATAGCTTGTCGGATGGAGGTGAGGCAGCGCGCAGAAGATTCGGATCAATATCGAAGGCAGCCTTTGTATCCGGCACGTTGACGAGAAGCTCCCCGAAAGGCGAAAGAATATCAAACCCGGGCACAAGTGCACACTCTTTCAGCGCCTTTTGTCCCATGACAATGATCTGCTCCGCCTTGAAGCGGCCAGCCATCCAGCACGTATGCGGGATAACATTCGACACATGAAGATCCCCGATCCAGGATGCCGGGGAAACATGGTCGGCCTTGGGCGATACATCTCCGGCTTCGTTGATGACTGCACTGAGTTTGATTCGGCGGGGTCCGCGATCCCAGTGCGGCTTGATGCCCAGAATAATATAAACTTCGGTGAGGTTGGAAGCGCGCCCGCAAAACTGCAGGATATCGAAATTCGAGTCCGTTCCGATGGCGGTCCGAATCAAGCCGAACAGTTTCTCGAGACGATCGGTTCCCAATAAAATCAGGAAGAATTCCGAGTCCGGGATGTCGACCTTGGCTTTTGCGACGCAGAAAAAAGCATTCTTGATCATGATCATGATGTTCACGAACGTCTGGTTGGCCATGAAATCCGTACCAGCGGTGTCCGTCGTGAACAGAATTAGTAGAAGATGGGCTGCCGTGCTGAGATGGGTGAGCTGTTCGCGAAGCGAAAGATTGAGGTATATGTATGGCATCACGAGATGATACCCGAGTTGGCCGAAAATCTGGAGGGCCTTGCGTGCGCCTACAAAAGTTGGAGTGGAAGTGGAAGGGGCATCCGGGAGACTCCAAAGTTCCTTCAGTAATCCATATGCGAGGGGCACATCTTGGCGATCATTGGGATTGAGCAACGAATCAACGCGTTCCTTGGTATTTCCCACGTCGCGTAGGTGCTGTTTCACAATCGCCGGGGTGATGTGGAAGCCAAGGACCTTGATACCCATCCCACGCATGAGGAGCGCTCGCAATGTTTTGATAACGTGCCGGAAGTCCTTGTCGGGGGTAATATCGTCAGGTCCGACCAGGAGATTCATGAATTCGAGCGGCGAAAGTAAGGCGTGGAGTTTAGGGCTGGACGTCGAGGTGAGTGTGTTCTTCATGAATTCGATGGCAAATGCTAAGCCGCGCTTCGCCTCCCCATCAGAAGCGTAGCTGATTGTCCTATAGATAATGTTGCCATGATTCTTGCGACTCTCGGCGGCTGCGTTCAATGTGCGTAAAAACGCTGCATGCTGCTCGCCCTTCTCATGCTTGCATGTTCCAGAAATGCAAACCGGACGCGGATTGTACATGTGAGGCTCGCGTGCAAGTGCGCCGTAAGCCACGACAGTTGCCTGTTCTGCTGGTGAGCAATATTCTATTTCCCGACATCAATGTAATGCTTACCTCGCTCGCCAAGTGAACCTCCTTGCGATCAACCGCCGCAAAGAAAGTCTTCGCATCCTCGATGTCGCAGAACTCCAGTGGTACATTCTGGGCATGTTCGCGGCATGCACCGAGGATCATGTTGGTTTTGTCGTCCCACCGTGCCCGCTTCTCCACTGCGATCTCGTCCAGCATCATGACCCTGTGAACGATTCTGGGAGGTCCGACTGGTAACTCCTCTCCGACAGTGTACGCATCGATATTCTCCTCAATTTCGGTGATGGTCGGCATCCCCGGGGAAGCGCGCAGGGGCCGAATAACCGAATGCTTCCGGAGCGTAGTCAAACCAGGAAGTCCGAGTGCGCGATGCAGGAGATCGGCCAAACGAGCCCCGCCGAGACGCAGGACACAGAGCCCCACCATGTAGTCGTCGGGCATGAACCCCTTGGGATTATATTTAGGGCCCTCGTGATGCACGTCCACGCAAGCGCGATAAAAGCGCTCGAGCATCGCCCGTATGCTTTCCCCATTGTTGACACCGGCACGGATGAGCTGCGAACCCGCGGAACGTTGCCGGTTGCAATCGCCATCATAAGCTGCTTGTGGAGATCCTGCTGGGCAATTTTCCCTACAAGCATTTTCGTGTCGTTTAGCTTTGTGAGCCTCATTGCCCGGAGCTGGTCGTTCTTATGGATCTTCTGCATGAGGCCGCCGACGGGATAAAAAATTAAGTTTACGTTCTCGTTGATACCGTTGGCGATGCGTTCCCTGATTTCGTGTAGATGGTCGTCCCGTCTGTCGAGGTCGCGGCAAGGTTTACATAAGCCCGGTTCGCGCCCAGCGATGCGTTCCCTGCAGGCAGTCGACCGAACAAAGAAGCAATCGCCCTTCGAAAAATAGTCCCAGGGAAGGACATATCACGTGTGGAGGCCGAATGGGTAACTGAGGTGGTGATTTTGACCGGGAGGAAAGGTAAGTTGGATAGCGGTGCATGCCGAATATGCGGGCAGAGTTACGTTGGTCGGATCAGCCGCGCTATTAATTGCGGGGTTCATTTCAACAAAGTCTGGACTTGGAGACCTGCCCGCACTGCTTTAAAAAATATGAGCAAATCACCCTTAGTTTTATTCCTAACGCACCCGAACGATGGAGAACTAGGCGGAGAGAGGGGTTCCGGGACGCCCGCATCATGCGGATGAATGGGTGCGGGATCTGAGACCGTTGGTGCAACTGGTTTCGGGGCCTTCGACCAGTACTTGGTCAGAAATGTGGCCTTGGGTCCCGTTTGGTGTTTTCTTCGCGAGTTCTTTCTGCTTTTTTTGGCACTCTTTCCCTCGCATATGCTGGTCCAGGCTATGCTGCCCGCCCAGACCGGTTTTGATGTGCGTTCCACATTTAGGACAGGGGGTGGTGCTTTGCGCTGTGAGGGGCTCTGGCTCGCTGTTGTCACTTGGCCCGTCATCGCCGCTGGAGCGCTTAGATGAAAAGGAGAGCTGTAAGTTACGTAACTTGACATTCAGCTTCGTCCGGCGGAGGACAATCGAATGGGACAGACCGTAGATAGCCGCTTTCTAAAGTCGGACGGCGGCTTCTTCTTCTCAGACATGGGATCAGGCCGCGGAGCAAAATGGTGACGCGAAAAAATGATTGTATCGCTGTGCATCCATCAATCAATATCACCACAGTGCTAACCGCCCACAGAATATCAGTCAAGTCCCTTGCCAGGTCCCAATTTTTTTTTAAACGCGGAAAGCATCGAAATGGACTGGCCTGCTTGACATTCAAAAATAGGTATGAAACTTTTTTTTCACGACCAAGTGGACCCCCTACCCCCCCTCCATATAAGGAAATTTCTTATCTTGGTACCCCCTTGAGCGTTACCGCTGCAACGATTGTTGTAGCACATCCCGTTTTGACGGTGTTGATAATAAGATGATTGAACATGAGTTTTGAGCTCTGCCGTGGTGTGTTATGTCTGGCCTTGAAAAGCTATTGGTTTCTCTTTTAATTCGATTGCATTCCCCGAGTTCGAGTCGACCCACGATCCAAAGCATGCATAATGAAATGAGCGTGTCCGTCACGAAACTCCCGATCAACCAGGCCTGCATTCTTGAAATGAGAAATTACGGAACAGAGAGACCAAGGGACCCACGTTAAATAACCAATGACGTCGAGCAACTTCGGTCATCGTCGGATTGGCGAAGACCTGAAAATATTAAATCCCACGAAGATACACACAAGCATCGCATTCTTACCAAAACAACAGCGGCGATCGCTGAAGAACCTTGCATCAAAGAAACCTGAGAAGGGTGTTGAACAAACGGAAAGCCTTGTGGTGGAATGTGTACTCCTTCAGCCACTACGGCCACAATCCGAAGCAGCCAAGTGTCATACGAGTACGAGAGGAACCATATTCGCCTGGTCATCGGGTTAATTCAGCACTCCTTCGTCGAGTTCAACAGTACAAACCAGACATAAAATGTCTGCACGATCATCGAAGCTATAAAGGTCTGAGACGGGACGGAGAGATGTAGATGTTTTGCGCATACATATACCACACAGCAACACCAGGACCGTTGCTTCCCGTGGGACTATGGAAAACCCAGAAAAGTTTCCCCAGGTTTTGATCAGATAATACCATGCATTCGAGGTGGAAAAAATCAATTGTGCAACTTCGAGAGCAGATATTGTGATGACTGAACAAATAGCTTGAGATACAGATCAAGCCGAAAAAAATTGGCTTACCTAGACCGCGGATTATGCTGCCGTCGTTGTATGTCAAGAAATAGAAATCTCAAACGCCGGTTAGTTCCTGTCAACCGTAGGGTCAAATTTGGTCTCACGGGCCTGCATCATGTATACGCCCAAGAGAAACCAAGTCATAACGACTCCCATAAGCTGGATCGGACATCATTCAGTCAGATGAGAAGTAAATTCACAGACAGACCTCACAAATGGACCAGCCCTGAAAATTAAGTGGAATTTTGTTGTGATTTCATATCCATGTCTAGAAAACTGGAGCGCTCACACAGAAGCGATCTCGTCTGGTGTCGGGGCTGGAGGATTTGCTTCCATCATGACTGTAGTCTGTGGGATGGCTGTGGGATGGTAATGTAGTAGGAGGGCCCGCGCACCCAGAAATAGCGTGTCAGTGGGACGAGCAAAACAGTGCTCCACATGCATGACAGCTGAATGGTTCTGAAATGTTCCTGGCACGGTCAGGGGTTTCCCCACTTGGTTTTGCCGTAAGCGTAATGTTGAAATGTACAGAGAATAGTCAAGGAGGCCCCCGGTCACTACTGTTGAGGTCGGTCGCCGGATTTTGCTTAGATATTTTGGTTGATTTACTCTAGGAAATTTCGCTCCAGCAGGCTGGTTCACTCTATATCCGACCAAAGGTTCCGCAAAAATGTGTCTTTTCTTTGCTCCCAAACCTGATTTTTGGCCCCCCGCACCGCTGCGGGCACCCTCCGGCATGTATGTGCACTCATCATCAACTAGCAATTATTTGTTGGAGACTGGCTGCGCTGGATTTCCGGCATCCCAGAGTACCTCCTTCCAAAAAAAAAACTCGCCCTCTGCGCACGATTTACTCTATGCCTCGGTCGTTTGAATCTGATTTACTTTATGTGGCGGCCGGAGGTAGGGGTCATTTTCACTGCTTGATTTACTCTATCCCAGACACGACATCAACCCGAGTGACCGGGGGCCTAGTCAAGGGGTACTCACCTGTACTCAGGGTCGCAAAAGTGAATTAAGGCCCAAGCAGACAAGGATACTGGCTCATGGATTGTGTCTGTGGAGAGCCGGGGGTTTTCGAGTTTTTTCAAGTGAGAAAAGGAAGGGGAAAAGGGAAAAAGAGGGAGAGATTCAGGAGACTCTCAGAACTCATCTACGCCCAAATCCTAGCTCAAAACTCACCGGAATGAGTGGAATAGCCTTTCGGCTAACTTGGTTTAAATTCCGTGTTTGGCAGATCTAAGCGCTTTCAAGATGATGTCCATCCGGAGCAGCGTAGGCCCCCGGTCACTACCTATTATATCGGTCCGGAAAAAAATCTGGATTTTGACTGATTTACTCTATATTTTGACGGTAATACGGCCCTAGAGGTCGCAAAAAAAACGAGTTTTGCCTCCCCACGCTGGAATTGTCCTAGTTTGGTGCTTCCGCATAGCTCCAGGAGGTTCAAAACCTCTCGCAGTTGCTGGTTCGGAAAAAAGACCCCTGAAAATTGGTTGTTGATTTACTCTACGCCCGGACCGATACAATAGGTAGTGACCGGGGGCCTAGCAGCGTCCTCGTCCGGACATCGTCCCAGCAGGTCCCAGCCAATGGTTTTCAAGATATTTATATCTGCTCACGCGATTTCCATTGACACATCACTGGTAATCACACATACCGCGTCCCGCTCCGATCTGCTCCTTCAAGATCGGAGCTAGTGTTGCCGCCGGCTAGCTGATCGATTCTTTTGAAATCGAGATTGCGCGCCAGATAAAATAGGAATAATTCTGACAATATTTAAGTGATTAGATCGACCTAAAAGCCAAAGGGGTTTCCTTTACCACTACGCATCCTGCCTCACCTGTACCTCCCACGTATCGGGTCTAGGTAGACTCGTTGCAAGGTCTATGCAACAGGTCTAACTAGACCTGGTACCGTATATCTGCGGGTATAGAGAAACAATGTAGAAATATACCGGCCGACTGCTTTCAGCGCCTTCCATCAACATCACTGCGGTTGTCGCGCATCACCGGGCCCATCGCGGCATCAAACACCGCATCAGGCGGCGCTGCCAATCACGGTGATCATTCCCGCCGCCGTTGGCGATGCTGAGCTCGCCGTGTCCCGCCCTTTGCGCCTAAAATCACGAAAATAATAGGTCAGTTAGGTACGTACCCCCGCAGTCAATACGCTTCAAACATCACCCGAGCACTTCCCGCCATCAGGGCGCGCGCCGACTCCATCAGCGCCGCCGCCACTGCGCTCTGAAGGCTCTGCAACGTCGTTAATAATACATCTAAAATTACAAAAAAAATCGCAGCAAGTCTACCTAGACCCAATACGTGGGAGGTAGACCAAAATCTACGACGAAACATGCAACACGGCGTGCACGGACTCCTCCACGATGTCCCGATCAGCCTGCGCGCCGCCCCCGATGTCCTCCATCACGCTGAGTAACACAAATTTCTGGGCGAGTACGTCCACCTCGTCCTTCGAGTCGGAGTCAGAGTTGTCGGCTATGTACGCGGCTGATGCGAGCGGTGCTGGCGCTGCCGGCGCCCCTTGTTGCCCTCGGACACGGTCCTTGTTGACCGGTGTACCCGTCTGCATCGACGCGGAGAAGCCGGGGACCCGCGCGAGCTTCCAGAGTCGCTTGCGGTGGACATCATTGAATCGGCCCTACTGCATGCGGTACCGCTCGACCTGATGGGCCAGCGCGTCGCCATCCTTGTCGCATATGCGAACGACCTCTCGACAGAGGAAGTCCTCCTCATCGCGCATGTAGGTGAGGAAGCGTGGGATTTCGAGGTTGAGCTGCTCGATCTCCTCCGTGGCTTGCTCCAGCTTGAAATACATGTCCATAGCAAGCCGCCCTGCTGGCTTCGCCCACGGCTCCTCCCGGATGTCTTCACGGCCGTCTTGCAGAAGGTTGAAGTCCGACAAGAATGCGTAATCGACAACCTGCTCCCAGGTCATCGGTGCCCGCAGGGGCCGAAGGCGGGCGGCAGCGAGGTTGTAGTTGGTCAGTGCTGTCTTCACAGCACTGGACCGGGCTTGAAGGGCTTTTGCGATGTGTTTACGCAGCTTGTAGCCTAGGCACGGATTAGCAATATGCACCTTTTGCAAAACAAAGACTTACCAGTCCCCGACATATTCATCTTGGTAAGCTCAAACATGCGCGAGATGATCAGCCCTTGGAGCTCGTCCAACGCGCGCTGATACCGCCACCCTACCATTATCGCAGCCGCCTTCCACTCCTCCGACTCGGGGAGCCACCAGATCGCAATTGCCATCTGCCTCTCCAGCTCCTGCACAGCCAGCAGAACCTTCTCATACAGCTCCGTGGCATGTCGCCGTTGCGTTTTGAGCCGCCGAGTTGCCTTAGCCTCCTCCATGTAATTGGTAGCCAACGGGTCGGCCGGTAGTGGCGGGATGTTGATTGCGAGCACGTTCTGCGTGCGCTTCCTACGCAAGCCTCAGCCATGGGTAACACTTGAAACAAGACATACGTATGTCTGCTCTGCAAGGTTCACTAGTTTCTGGTAGTATTCCATAGCTAATGTCTCCTCGATGGGCTCGCGCTTAAACGACAGCAGACAGGCCTTCTCGGCGGCCAGCCAGTCAATGTATGCTGAAGGTAGGTCGCGATTGCCTGCTTGCGATGGAAGCTGCTGGCGTAGCGTGTAGAGGCGGCGAGCGCATTGGACTTGGAGAAGAATGTCTCGCAGTACTCGAGGTCGTCCAACCCAACGCCCTTGACATACGTGGCCAGATGGCTTAGCTGGCAGAGCCGGCAGTGTCCATGCCCGTGGAATGCCCCGACGAGAGACTTGAAGTGGTTCTTGCGGGCGAGCGGGCCAAGGACCGGATGAGCATTCACCATATTGCCAAATTTGCAGCCTATATCATAGCCCACGGCCATCTCATGAAGGACTTTTACGAGATGATGCACGACTGCATAGCCGTACTTGGCACTGAGAAGATATCAGCGACATGTGCAGTGAACATGTTGAAATAGGCCTGTCACACATCCTATCCGTGTTTGGGTTGCCCCTACAGCCATGGAGCTGTTTATCTACAGCATTGTCTACAGCCCTTAGACAGCCTATGGATAGCCTCGTACACCTTTCCTGACTTGTGCTACAGCCCTTTACAGCTTTGTTTTGCCTTATATACGACTGATACTTCACCTGTAATATTATTTGTTTATCCCCCGTGTTCGCTGCGAAGTCCGTGTGACTGTGACTTTCCAACAGAACAGACCTATTTACTCACAGTTCTCCGCTGCGAATCATATCACAGACCATCAGTACGAAGCCGTGGCGGCACAGCGAGAGGAAGAGCCCCATCTCCTCGTACATCCCCCACGCCTTTGCCGTCACCTCCTCCCTCATATTTTGCCAGCAATCCGAGCAGCCGTCCTCCTCATCCCATGCCTGAATTTCGTGAGAATCATGCAGGCAAAGGCAAGAATGAGATGGCTTACAGGATCGGGTGTGAAGCCCTTAAGGAGATTGTCGAGCTCGTCCTTGCCCCACTTGTTTACCTCAGCCTCCGGGAGGTAGTAGTTGTTGGGCACTTGACGATCGTCGCTGCGCTCCTTCGAATTCCCGGTGCTGCCATCATCTGTACGCTCCTGGCGGCCGAAGCGCTTGAGCGAGTTATTGCCGTCTTGGCACGCGAGATTTGGTAAGTCTAAGATCGGCTCACCCTCCAGCTTGTAAAAGCAGGCGGGGCACGCGTTCTTGAGGTGCCAGTCCGGCTCATCGCGGCTGAGTACGACTTTGATGCTCTGTTCCACGACGGCAAGAGTGGCAAGATATAAATCAAACGCGGTGGAGAACTGCGTCGACAGATAAGGATGGAAAGGCACCTGAAGCACAGTAAGACGGGGATCCACTCAGTGCCTTATAAAATACGCATGCCATGAATATCACATAGAGATTTAACAAAAGGCTGTATAGCAAGTCGAGGGCACTGAAGTCTGGCGACGCGGTACAGTTCCAGGACTCGCGTCACCAAGACAACGCTCGGCACGTCTGGTGAACAAGGGAAATATCCCTGGTTCACGAGCCCCGATGCGACAAACGCGTCCCCAGCCAGCATCGGGACCTCCACCATGCGAACACCTGGTGCGAAATCAGTCCCCGCCAGAGATGAGAAATAACTACGCACTGAAGAGGTCCACAACAACAACCGGAAGAGTTCCCTGCACCATTGCGTCTTCCGCAAGAGGGGCTGGTGTGCCCATATCCTCCGCAGAAGAACGCAGGTCCCAGGCCATATAGGCGTCAGCAATTGACTCCATCTGCAGCTGGAAGGCGTTGACCAGGTGCTGAGTCCGGTCCTTGCGTGTGCGATAGTCCCGCCGTTTTCCGTAGAGATGCCTAGAGAAAATTTAAGGTCCACACATCCACCACCATAAGCCAGAAACTCACGCATGAGAGGTGCGCAAATCTTCCCAGAGTTCTTCTTCTTCTAAGTCTTCACGGCGGCGCAGCGTATCCTCCCCCGTGTTGCTAATGTCCGCAAGGGCCGTGCCATCCAGAACATCAGCAAAAGTGTCGCCAGAGTCATCGAAACCATGGTCAAGTGTGTGCAAGTCGTTCCGCGCATCCTCGGCGAGGTGTTCGTTCATGGTGAGGTCTTGGATTTGAGTCAGTCACAGCTCTCAGATTTCGAAGGGCCAAACACACTTTGCAACCGAAAACGTTCGGCGTCCAAGTGTCGTTCTTCAAGCTGCGTATCTTGGCTTGGCTCAAGTTCTGCGCGCTGGCGCTGGCACGGCCGGAATTGGGCTGGGTTCCGTAGAGGGTAATGCGGCGAGAGTTGGAGGACAATTTTACAGAGCCGAGCTCCTTCTTCTTCAGACCGCGCACCATGGGTACCGTTTGGATTGAGACTCCGAGTCGCGGTTGATCGCAGTCACACGTGTGACATTCCTCTTGCACTCGACCTCCATCTTGCTACAGTACGTCTGTCTTTCCGCCCTTCCCTCTATTTATTTTGCTTGGGCTGCGGCGTTACTCCGAACGGCATCTTCCCTGGGGCCAACACAGCACCGCGGCAGCTTAAGCAAAAGCAGGGGAAACGGTGCCACTCACCTTCTGCGACCCACTGACACGTCCCTCCCTTTAGATCCTTCGAATGTGGTTCCTGCAGGAACGGAAGGTGCGTCTTGAATCTCCTACCTACTCCCTCGCTAAAACGCGTCAGACGTGTCGCGGCACCGTCTTTTCGCCGTTTTGGCCCCCCAGTGCCACTGCACTTTGTGCGGCCACATTCGACGTGGCGCCGCTGCTGCGCAAATCCGTGGAGCTCCAGTCCAAGTATGCCGATGACAAAGTACCGGACGTCCCCTCCGACAACGAGCCCCCCACCGACGATGAGCTCAATAGCATCGACGAGGAGAGCCCGCACCCACACCCTCGCTCTTCGTCCTTGCCGAGCAAACACGTGCGCCTCGAGGATGTTCCTCGGCGCCTGAACCACCACCACGATGAGCGCCGTGACAAAAGGCACCAGGCGACTGTGAAGGACGGCCAAGTCCCGCAGGCCCAGACCCTCCGCGACCAAGTGGCTTCGTCCTCCAAGCCCATTCCCTCCAAAATCGACGCCACGCCCTGCCCGCTGCTCACGGCGCGTACTGCGCCAAGCCTGAAGACAAGAAGGAGAAGAGAGGCGGCAAGAAGTGCCACACGCTCGCCGGGCTTGTGGGACTGGGCTTCTGCATCATCCAGTGGAAGGACGGTGCGTGTCCTGCCTGCCTCTTCCTGCTCCTCCTTACATATCTCCGCAGCGACGCACAGCCTATCATCGACGCCAAGGGCCGCATCATCGCGGTCCTTGCCGGCCAGCCCAGCGACCCCAGCTACACGGCCTCGGCCGATGCGCGTATGCGGCGTTCCAAGCAGAGGCGGCGGCTGCGAAATTCCCTCGCAGCCAGTACCTGCACCACCGCGGCGGCAGCTTCCCTGCGCTCAACGTGGGCATGTTCCACGGCAAGGAAACGTGCGCCCCCATCACCCTCAACAACGGCATCTATAATGGCCTCCTCGTCTGCCTCCTTGCGAATCCACACATCAACCGGATGGCCGTGTATGCGAGTTGTGAGTCTGAATTCGCGCGAGTCCTCTGCGGCAACTTACCAGAAACTCAGCTGCGTTCGCGCTCTGGGCTCCGAAGGTCTACCGGCACTACCACGAACGCGACACAAAGCTGCGCCAATACTACCCTCACCTCCTTCACAACTTCCCAAAGTCCATCTTTTCTTGCGCCGCCTTCAACTTCGGGCCAGACATTTGGACATTCCGGCATCGCGATGCGACGAACGTCCCCTTGGTTGGTGCGCCATCCAAGCGCTCGGACGCTTCGACCCGACGAAAGGAGGCCATCTTGTGCTGTGGGATCTGGAGCTCATCATCGAGTTTCCAGCCGGCGCCACCATCCTTCTACCCTCTGCGATGATCGCGCATTCAAACATCCCGGTCGACGTGCGCAACGGGGAGGAGCGTGCGTCCTTCATGCAGTACACTCCGGGCGGCCTCCTCCGCTTCGTCGACAACGAGTTCTGCACGGAGACGGAGTTCGCAAACGAGGACCCCGAGGGTTATCTGAAGAAGTGCGAGGAGAAAGAATCGCGATGGAGAGGAGCTTGCGCATGCTTAGCACCGTAGACGAACTTTTCGAACCCGAGTAGAATGATAGAATAAAACTTGCAAACAAAATTCGGGAGACCGACGGCCTTCCGGCCTCTTTTGAGAGACTGGCATTGATGGATGGGTTTTAAATGTCTTATATCTCACCACCTGCCCTTCAGAATGGTCTCAAATGTTGCGACCATGCCTCTATGTTATTAGATGACACTATTTGAACAGCCACCAGATTTTTTTTTTTTCCCCCAGTCTTTCACACTTTCCCCTCGAAGCTATCGTGATAAATTCCTGAATATATTTGGGGACATGCAGGGGACCATGTTTAGTAGTCCACTGAAAGTTTATAATTTATATTGCGGATGTGGAAGAGAAATGGAATTTATACAGCGGAATTATCGCGAACTCGTAGTTTTGAAGCATAGTTTGGGTGTGTTTCAATATAAGTATTGAGATCGTTCTTGCCTTTCACCGCGTTCTCTGCGCTCCCATGTCCCGTCCGAAGGCTCGGCTTGATCCCGAGGTCGTATCAGCCAGTCGTCAAGCTACTCTCCAATGCTACGCAGACCGGTGCACCCTTTAATCCCCCTGCTGCAAGGACGAATACTTACATATACTACTCCCAGGAACAAGGTCAAGCTCAGGACCAAGGCTCAAACCCAGATGCAGCGGTGGGTCGCCATTCGACTCCCTTATATTACCTTAACCAACTCCTGCCCAGGCTGCGCTCAAAGCTGGCGACTCAAGCACAGACGGAAGGAAAGCGTGCCGCTGAGAAGAGATACCGTGTGCAGTGCGGATGGGTGTCATTCTAACTGCCGCGAAACTAACCCCCACTGCTCCGCTGGGTAGAAATTGAGACATGATACATGCGGCCGATGCCCTGAGACACGCAAAGTACAGGGTTTCATGCCAATAATATTTCTTGAGCCTGCTAATATTACACAGGAAATACATTGAGCTTCGTGCCGCCGAGGCTCACGAGAGCTCGTTCCACGCCCAGTCATGGCCAAGATGCAGCGGAAGCACGAAGGCCACGCACTGCCTCCCCGCCCCCAGCCCACTATTGTCCCGAACTCAAGCCGCCGCAAGATGGTCTTGTAGGGATGGTCCGAGCCTGAAAGCTCCGACGAGGAGGACTTCAGTCCCATTCCTGATGCTGTGTTCTATAGACGCAGCATCCCACGGCTGCGATAGAATACCCTGCCAGACCTGCACTGCGACTGCCTTCTGCCGGCGTACTGCAACAAATGCACTTGTGGCTGCGACAACAATTGCTGTCTCTACCGCCACAGCAATGAGTCGGAGAAGCACCGGTGGATGAAAGACTTGACACAGGAGGAGGAAATGTTGAGAGTTCGAGGGCTGAGGCCCGCATAAAACAGAAATAATATTATGTGAATATATTCTACATTTTTCGAGACTTTTTTGAGAAGGCAAGCCAAGGGCGGAGGATCGGGCCGGAACACGTAAGCACAAGCACCTTGCAGTTTTCTACCGCCATGGTGCGCTTGGAGCGCTCGGGGAAGCCCTATGCGCACCTCAACTGTGTGCCAGAATACTTTCCTCACCCTTCCCACACCCACAGCATCCGCGACCACTGACAACGAGCCGACTGCTTATTCTTTGCCGTTCTGGAGGGCGACCGGTCTGGAATCTACACGGACTTGTGCGCCGCAAAATATTCTCTATATCTTCAGCTTCACTGACCTTTCTGTGTAGCTCCCAGATCCAGGGCATCCTGCACACCCACCCGACCACACTTTATATCTCAGCTAAAGATTGGATTGGCATCATTTCGAAGTGGCGAGAGTCTTGCGATGAGCACCACTACCACGAGTGTGACGATGACGACTGCTCTGTGAGCCGTTCAAGCTCTCCGTCGTCCGCCTCCGCATTTGACACATCACCGTGTCCCTCTCCTGCGCGCACCCCATCTCCAGCATTGGTGCAATCCCGCCCTTCTTTTGACAGCCCTTCGAAGTCCCGCATGCCGGAAAAGCAGCCGCTTCGAACAGCGCCATTGTCCCCACTTGCCGCTAGGGTCGCACAGCACCGTGGAACATGCTCCCTTGCCGACTCCGACTCACTGGCTGCTTCCTCACCGACTGCTCGCATGGGAGCTGGTTGATCATCCCCGATCAAGCCTGCTGCCTCAGTGTCCTCCGTCTCGTCCTCAATATTGTCCTTGATCTCCTTCTCGCCCACCAAAGGCGACAGTCAGCTTCACTTTCCTACACCTATATACCCCGCGACACTCTCCCTGCTCCCGTTTCCTGCACAGTTGCTCCCCGAGATGGGGTTATTCCCTCCTGACGAAACACCCTCCCGCTGCCGCGAACGGCACAGCTCCAGTTCCGAAGAGGGCTTTTTGACCGCGGCGTCGCGTGCTTCAAAGAATGCGGGTGCGAGGACGCGCCAGTTGCATCAGAGCCGTCTCCAGGACCTGACACGTGCACTGCATATTCTACGCTGTGAGCATATGCAACCGGCTCGTGAAGACCCAGCGAGTACTCTGCTCTCTTTGGGACATACAGCTTACCTTCATTTTGCAGCGAGAGCGCCTTCCAGCTCTTGAATGCCACCAGCGGTGCGGAGATGCTGTTAGCAGGCTCTGTTGGCGAAGCGGCCGCATTTTTCGACTTGATTACCCCAGCAACCATGTATGCTGTCAGCGGGCACCGCAAGGTCTACAAAAGCCGGTAAGTGACAGGATGCTCCGTAACCTCACGTTATAACTCACCTTCATGCCAGAGAGCAGGCGTTCCGGGTATTTTTGGAAGAGGAGGGCGCAGAGATGCTTTTTTCCAGAAACTCCGTCGTGGTGGAGGGCTTCATTTGTGAGCACGCATCTATCTAGATATATAAAAATTTCAATATATCTACACTTGTATGCTTGTATCTACAGCTTATATTCCATGCCACAAAAATATGCCATTTTTTTCCGAGTGGAGAAGCTTCGAGTAGTGAATTGCCGGAGCCCGGCAACAGCTCTCGCTCCTGACCACAATTCCAAGAAATCCGGTAAGAGAATCTGCCGACTCACCAGGAAAATGCGAGGCGTCGTGTGGCGCTATGAAGTGGTATGGGCAGGACAGGCAGCATACGCAGCACAGGCAACGAGGTTCATCACATACGATTTGAATGCTCAGTAGCGCGACTCAATTCTCTAAAATGTAGTCGTGGCATAAATATTCTCAGAGGCTTGTACCAAGAATTTTTAAGTGTGTAGTAGACACGTAAAAATAAAAGCAAAAACTAGCCATGGAGAAAGGACAAAAAAAGACGCACTGTGAGGTTAGAACATTGCCGAAAAATAGGGGTCCTCGCGTGTCTCAGTGGTTGGATCTAGCACCAACCACTAGATGATGCAAGGACAATAAAGTGCCAGAGAGAGGGCAGTAGGTGGGATTTTTTTTGAATTGTGCGCCAGAGGTTGCTATAAATGGGTGCAAATATGATCATTCCCACAATCTGTTTGTTGATCCATACCATGGCGCCCCGAGTCTATTGGAGTCCGACCTCGACACTTGCCTACCCCTTACCTCACGCCCAACACCACTGAAGATCATGTCAGCCACCCCAACCGACGCCACACCCTCGCATCGCGTAACCCCACCAAAGACGTCCAGGCCGCTCGTGGTCGCAAGAAGGGCAAGCCGCTCACCAATGCCCAGAAGGCGACGCGTGCCGCCGCCGACGTGGCACGCAAGGTCCAGGTCGAGGACTTCAATGAAGACCTCGACAAGTTCGCGCGCTGCGTGCTCAGACCGCCGTGGATCTCGCAGCCAAATACAACAAGACAACAGAGTATATCCTGCGGTTCCTCAACAATACGTCGGGATTCACCAAGTTGCGTCCGATCACGTTCCGCAATGCCATCATGCATGACATCACAGAGCAGGGAAAGGCTGGCAAGTTTTCCCTTCCTCTGTGGGTGATCAATTGGACTTAATACCTGGCGCGCGTTTTGTAACTGGCGAAACCTTCAAGCTTCCTGAGCTGCATCAAATGGCCGATGATGTGCTCGCCAATGACCCGCCTACCAACGAGGAGGCTGCGGAGCTCATCGAAACATTGAGCCTGCACCGGGAACTGAAGCGCGCCGGCCTGCGCATGTCCAATACCACAGCCGCCATGGATGCCCGTTCCACTGTGTCCGACATCCAAGACAAGGTACGTCACTCACCGGATGCATGACCCGCGCACTGTTGCTTATGCTCTACGCAGATGACAGCACTGTTTGAAAGGACCGGGACGCGTGGTTTCGCACTCTTCACGCGGGGCCACCTGGATGACACAAGCATGCCCGCGGCATTGCAGTCAAGTGAGGCGCTCGCCTTCTGCGTCGAGGTCCTCAAGAAGCCCGCTGTCGACATCCTTTGTCTGTTTGAGCAGTGGTCGTGCTCGCGGGGGAGCGGTATGTCTTTTGATTACTGGGATTGCCGGCACAGATCGTTAAAGGCCTCTTGCTGCAGATAAGGTCCAGTGTAACAACCGCCAGGCGATGTGCGCACAGACCGCCAAAATCATGGAGGAGAAGTTGCGTGAGCTCACCCGCAACAACACCGTCTCTGTCAGTTACAAGAACATGGACGTCGACATCCGGGAGCTCTGGAAATGCGAGATCGTTGGATGGCCCGCCGACATCCCCCTCATTGCGCCTGCCCAGATCAAGCCCATTGAACGCCTGTGGCGCATCCACGACAGGTGGGTCAAGGGCGACATTGCCTGGGTTCCAATGACGGCTGAGCAATTCAAGGAGCTCGCTGTCGACCTTGCCACTCACCGCGAGAAGAACGGTGGTATCCTCAAGACACGCAAAACTCGCAAGGATGCGGGCAAGAAGCATGCGGCAGTGGGTAAGGGCAAGCAGAAGAAGCGGGCACACGTCGAAGACAGTGACAACGAGGTGCCGGCGCAGCCTTCGGAGGACAAAGTCTACGACTCAGAGGGGGAGCACGAGTGCCCTGCCGTTTCGCGCCGTGCGACCCGCGCCGCTGAGGCGGTGAGTGCATCGCTCGCCAGCTCGCAGTCCCCCACTGTGACTGCTGCCGCCAACGCCTCGGCCACTGCTGTGCTCCCTGCCGCACGCACCCCCGCCATCGCTGCTCAGGCCGTGCATGGCCCCACTGTCCTCACCAGCACCACCAACGGCCCCACTGTCCTTGCCGGCGCCGCCAACGCCCCCACCGTTCTCGCTGGTGCCTCCAATGCCCCCACCATCCTCGTCGGCACCACGCACAGCCCCGTCGTACTCGCCGACACCACCAACGCCTCACCCTTCATGCCGTCCAACATCTCGACCTCCTTCATCACGTACACCCCTGCGGCAGCAATTGCCCGGCCCCAGAAACGCAAGGCAACGGACACAGAGGATGCTGGAGAGGGTGGCATGCCCTCGAAGAAGATGTGCCGGCCACGTTCCGAAAAAGGGAAAAAGAGGGGCCCGAGGGCACCTACCGGTGATAAGCCGGCCCTGTGACCAGCGGTGAAATCTTTCGATTTTGCTGTTCTAAGCAGGAGCTTCGTATAGAATAAAGGTTATATCACTCACTATGAGCTAGGATGAGGTCCGAGTTGCTAGCTAAGGATGAAAGCATGTGCAAGTAGCTCTATTACTGATTATGGGGATGACGGCCACCACAATGGGTCAGATTTGCCAAGTCGAGTACTAGTCTATTAGCTAAAGGTGTTCTTACCATCCTTAACCAAGGGATTGGGAACGGCCCGCATGTATCCTATCAAGGACACACCAATGCACTCCATTCAGACTGTGGGACTTACCAGGGGCATGTACGAGGGACCGAATAAGGTTGCGGTACAGTTCTAGATAATAGAACCGTGCACGGCCCAATAATCCGAACAATTCCGAAGATCCGATGATGTCGATCACGGAGATCACCGATCTGAGCACGGAACAGAGATCCGATGTCGGAGATAGTACCGAGCCCTTGGCCCGTGATGCCAGGACTCGCTTTGACCAGGGCTGAAGGGTTAACTAATTGGGCGACTTAAGGGTTGATGAACCAGGGCTCGGTGAGCTGGCACATGGATTGATGGCCCAGGGCACATACGTGCTATGGCGCAATTCCCCTTCCAATCTCCCAGATTATCTACCAAAATATACCATTTAATCGGAACTAATTACCAACAGGGTTATTTCTTGAGCTAATACTGCTCATCACCCCGATATATCCGTGTTCCGTTTATCCGTTTGTACTAAAAGGTCGTTTTAGAATCATTTCCTTATTTAGAACATCGGTTTGTATAAATACCCGTAGAAAACAGAGGGAACGCCAGTAGATCCTACCCTTCCTCTTCAGTGAGCACGAGTGTGAGCTTGAGCACACAGGGGACGTCTAGCATCTATTCGGAACACCCTCAGAAAGCTTATAAAGTTTCCTTTTGTTGTTTCTGTTGCAATATATAAAGTGTTGGATATTTGTGGAGTGATATAAGACAAGACCAGACCAGACCAGACCAGACAGGACAGGACAGGACAGGACAGGACAGGACTTGCTTCGTTAAAAATCACATAAACATTTGAAGGCGCCCGGCTTTGTGCAGTAGTCAATCTACCAAACTCTAGCTGATACATTGGTTGTTGGAAATATATCGTTGGCATAAAAACTCTCGATCTACGGATCACCCCTTGGGCTTAGTTCCAAGTCTTGCACATAAAAACCAACTTTCCTTACCTTCTAAGGTCGTGTAAAGCGCCTAGAACGGTTTCGATCATCTCGAAGTCATCTTTAGCTATAAGCTACTGCATTTGTCTGTAAAACCCAAATTGCCACTGCCTAATACCTGGTAGGAACCCCGAACCTCGCACGTTTGATAGTCGGATTTGTTGGTTGTTGTTGGTGTTGTTGGTTGTTCACTTGAAGTGTTCGTCTTGCACACTTAATTTCACCAGTGGTTCTATAGTCAGCGTTTCACCGGCGTCGCAGGTGTTGCGGGTGCGCCGTCAAACGCGCGTCGCGTACCGGCAGCGGGTACAAAGACCTCGCAGGAACGCGAGGCCCTGATGATGCAGACTGCCGCATGCAAGGCCGCGCGCACCACTGCTGCTCTCGCAGCGCAGCTCCCCCCTAACTACGCTGCGTAGGCCTCATTTTACCTACCTCGCCCTCTTATAATGCTGCCTCTGATGTCCCTTGCCGTACGTAGTCTATTTTCTTGTGTGTCGTTGAGTGTAAATGTGATTTTCTTGTGTTTCCTCTGTTGCAACTCAGAGTTCTGGGCTCGAAAGGTGGTCGGAATACATGCACCATGATATACTAATTTTTCTGTGATTTTGGACATATATTATTCACGATATTGCTGAGCGTAGAGCGCGGGGGCAGTGGCGCTGATGGAATCAGCGCGTGCCCTGATGGGGGTTGGCGCATGCGGGATGTTACAGCCGCTTCGACTGTGTAGGGTCTCAGCTACCCACCACCTTTTTTTTCGTGATTTTACGGCTATAGGTGCGGCCACGGCGAGCTCATCATCAGTGCAGCGGCGGCGGTGCTGATGGAGTCGGCGCATGCCCTGATGGCGGGAAGCGCTCGGGTGATGTTTGAAGCGTATTGACTGCGGGGGTACGTACCTAACCGAGCTATTATTCTCGTGATTTTAGGCACAAAGGGTGGGACACGGTGAGCTCAGCATCGTCAACGGCGGCGAGAGTGATCACCGGGATTGGCAGCGCCGCCTGATGCGGTGTTGATGCCGCGATGGGCCCGGTGATGCGCGACGACCGCAGTGATGTTGATGGAAGACGCTGAAAGCAGTCGGCCGGTATATTTCTACATTGTTTATCTATACCCGCAGATATATGGTACCAGGTCTAGTTAGACCTGTTGCATAGACCTTGCAACGAGTCTACCTAGACCCGATACGTGGGAGGTACAGGTGTCCTGCCTAGATATTGTGATGATATTTGATCGGCTTGTAAACAGCTAGAACTTTAGCCGTTTACAAGCCAATCAAATATCGAGCGAACCGCGGGACAAGATCCTTGATGTTCGCGGGGTACCCAACGGCTTTTTGGACGCTCTATATCCCCAAATATTTTCAGAATTATCCCCATTTTATCTGGCGCGCAATCTCGATTTCAAAAAATAAATTGACCGGCTAGCCGGCGGCAACACTAGGCTCCTTCCGTGCCCCCACTTAGTGGGGGCACGGAAGCACATGTGCGGCTGGAAGTGCATTGCCGACCCACCTGGGTAATACATCGGGATCTGTCACCACTTCTCGTGCAAGTGAGACAGCCGCATCGGCAAGCTGCGGTGGATGCGCAGACCTGATTTTGTGTTTCTCACTACCTGTGACGTCGTGCAGCGGCACGCTGAAGTACTACCTAATCCAATGTAGGCAAAAATTGATCCTGTTTGATTAAATACTACGAATATACAAGCACAGTACAAAAGCATGAAAAAATATCACTTGCTGTGTGAGTTCAGTACCTACCCCTGTTGAGTGCGTGCTTGGTCCTGCTGTGCCAGGTACGCGATGATGGCCTCTTCCGAAATTCGAGGCGTCTCGCCGGGTCTCAGAGGTGGATGCCCACATGATTTGCAGAAATTTTGGCCTTTCTCGCTCACAAGGCCCTGGTGGTGTGCAGAATCTGCACGTTGCTCGACTGACAATTCTGCCCGTGTATGGGGATGAGCTGGACGGACGATCCGATCTGGTCTTATTCAGCGCAAAGCGTGTGTGGCTGGGACAACCCAAAACCAAGCCGGCACGGCACTCGGACAGACCCGTCGCATCCACGATGCGTTCGGAAAAAGTCTGGACGACTCGAGGGAAAAACACCGAAGGTGTTGGGTGGGTGGGACCGAGAGAGAGCGGGCAGTGCGAAGCCGCAGAAGACGCCTAGCGGTGTCGCGGCGTGGCGGCGAAGAGCAAGACGAGACAATGTTTGTCTGTGTTGCTCTTTGGCCGCTTCGGCGGCTTCGGCGCTGCGGGCCTCTACAAGAAAACACGTATTCTATGTGTTCGTCCCTCTCACTCAAATACCCTCAACCCTTGCCGGCACAAACGAGCCGTTTCCTACAATAGGCCTTCACGCATCGTGCACAGCGTCTCGGAGCGGATTTCGAGTTACCAATTACTGGTGCAGAAGCGCCCGGCAACAAGACTTGGTGCTGCACATGGTGAACCGGTGGTGCAGTCTGCGCAACAGATGGTGCATGCAGCGCTGGTGCCACATAGTGGTTTATAATTGTAAGAGTGGTCAGCGGGGTCTGCGCTGACTCGGACTCATGTTGAGGTTCCCATTCTGCGAATTCGGAGTTGTATTGCTCCCCGTGTGCTGGTGGATAAGCCTTTGGATTAAATGAGCCCGGATCGTTGGATACTGGGAACAAAAAATAAACTCAGTATGCATCCGAAACAACAAAACAAAACAAAGGATGTACAAACCTGCAATTGACAGGTCGAGCTCTCCATCCGGAGCAGGTTCAGGAAGGGAAATTGCAGGAAGAACATCCACATGATTATCTGCAGAGTTCAAAATGTCGAGGAGGGGCTTGCGAGCAATAAAGTTGCTACCGCTACCAAGTGTGGAACACTCCGAACTTCACAATATAGTCTTCTTATGATGAGCCTCGAGCTGCTGGGGGAGTTTGTAATACAGACACTGGTTCGAGTCTGCAATTGCACGAGATTGACCATTAGCGAGTACATTCCAGTGTTGGAATGTGCTGGAATGTGCGAGCATTGGAGCTCGGCTAACTGTGGGAACTCGATCGGTAAGCAGGTTCGGGGACAGATCGGGATTAATCAGCAGGTTCTCGTAGTATAAAAACAGACCATAATATTGTACTTACCTATCCATTTGTAGCCCACCTACCTGGATATCACCTCTTGTCCAGTAATGACCTCTCAATTCCTACATCCAGAACTGGGCAAATTTCACATAGTCAATATTTTTGTGGTGCTTGTGAGGAGGATACGGCTTTCCCCGCTTTTTGAATTGTGGATTATTAATGTTGGCCTTGAATGTGATGTATTCCATATGGGTGTGGACAAGGACAACAGCACAAAGAACAAGTTGACGAAGCTGCAGATAGCGGTACTGGCTTGTTGGTTTAGTAGAGAGTCGGGTCATGACATGAACTGGGAGATTGCGATGATGGGGTACACCCGTGATTCGGGGCTGTGGAAGGGTGGTAATATTCAGAGTTTCCGCCAGATCTTTAGAGATAGGAAGAATTCCTAGAGTTTCGGAGGTGGCAATGCGAGTGGAGAGGACACAAGGAAGAGGGAAAGAGCATTTAGTGCCAACTACAATGGCAAGTTCAACGATCTCATCTCGGATCCAGATGTGTGGTGGCCACAGTATTTTTTCCCAGTGCGATTATGAAACCCGACCTGCTAAGTGTTAAAAAAAAATGGTGAATCAAAGAAGGACAAGTACCTTCTTATTTCGACGAAGTATCCAATTAACAAGCAGGCACTCGGCCAACTCGGGGGAAGCTCGCAAGGAACCAAAAATTCGACGAACGGCCATATGGAAGCCGCTGTGAGCTATCACGTTGTGATCGCTCCGGAATACGGTAAAAGAAGCGTGAAAGGTGCATACCGAGCACCGTGGCCGTGGATATCACATCAAGGAAAAATCGGACGACATGCTAATTATGCCGCCAACAAGGAAAATGGCGAAAGTGCTAAATAACTACGACATGAATTGGCGACTCAGTAAATTCTGCTATGTAAACAAGGATGACCGAGCTTGGCAGGAAAAAGAAAAGATGAAGAAGACACATCACAAACCCACGGCTCGAATCGAACGTGCGAACCTCGGTTATGTAATATATCCACGGGACGACATACCAGTTATGCCACGCAGGCAACGAGAAGTCTCAAGAGGATGGAACAAGGCATGTTCCGAGCACTAATATGTCAAACTTACAAGTGGACCGAGCACCCTTCACTCAACACCGAGGCTGCGCCGACCTTTCCAAGGAGATTAAAACATGCTGGGATGAGGAAAAGAGACACCGAGTAAGGAGGACATATACTGAACCAAGTTATCGAGGCACCGAGCAACGAGAAGGCCGTCCGAACGCACAAATCCAGACACCGAGGGGGGGAAATGTGTACTGAGCCTAGAACAGATTATTCTGCCCTTGCCAAGCAGATAGAAAAAGAAGAGAAGGATACAATTGGTTGGGACATTATTACAGAGAGGTTGAAAGAAGGGAGCACTCGGCCGAGGAACAGAGCTTGTTAAAACGACCTCCACCCCAGCCAAATGACCTACACACCAAATACCTTCAGAGTCAGACTATACGACCGAGGAGGCCCGCTAAAAACACATATTTCACCTCGGCGTCCTCGATTCGGAGCCGGCATTGCGCTCAATTATCCCTTCTTGACAAGCTGTAGAGCTGTTATATTTGTGCACACCCACTTTGGTCCGTCTCCGACTTCTGGCCTCCGACCTCCGACCTCTGAACGTTCGGAGGTCGGAGACGGAAGATCATCGGGTTTTTTACGCAATGAAGGTTTACTGAGCATTTCCCGTTTATCCGTTTTTCCGTTACTTCTTAACTTCTCGTTTATTGTCTTACTTAGTCAGCATACTTCTTCACCCAAATTTGGACTCTCGCTTATTGTTATGTTTTGATTTACCATATTTGGGTTAACAATAACGGACTTAGTATAAATACGCTTTAATATCCTCATGTACTTCAGTTTGATTATAAACGTTGCTTTGCTCCTTGCTTTGCTACCGAGTCTTCCTCCGGTGTCCCTTCGGACTTCGTCACCCTCCGTCTTATCCATCGGCCTAGGATAGTATGCACACCCTGACCTTCCTGTGGTGTTTGCGCTCACCTCCGATATCTCCGACCTCCGGTCTCCGGTCTCCGACCTCCGACCTCCGATATTCCAACCGGAGACCTTCGGTGATAGCCCCCTTCATCGGCACGGGATATAACAAGAGCTCGGTCCGACGGTGCACGCTGAGAAGACTGTTCTATTTGCACTAAAACACGGTAACCAGTTGTAAATTACACCTTCTTTGCTGAAGAAACACACACCTCCTATATAAAAACATACTCCGAATTAAATAAACCTAGCACCGAGGTGCACTGTTCACAGCAACAGAAATATTCCCCCTAGAGGACGTAAAATTCTAAACCAGTCCAGGTTACCACCTCACTTGGCAGTTTACGAAACTGCAGTCCACATCACATCGGTTGCACCGGTTAATCTCTGGTACCTCGACGGCTCTTCTTCCACCATTAATTCGCAGATTTGGCTGCTCATCCGATTTCCATCCGGCGATGTCCAGTTATTGGAATTTTATGTCACCCATCTGGACTCCCCGTGTGACCTAGTGCTTGGATACAACTGGCTCAACCGCATTAATCTGTTGATTAACTGGTCCGACACCACTATCTCCTTCCAGCCCAGCAGCGCTTCTGGAGTTTCTGTGTCGACACCCTGGGTTTCTACACCCGATCTTGATTCAGTAGTTCTGATTATGGACGAGGCTTCCTATGTGAAGTCTACACCAACCCTGATGTCTTCGCCAACTTCCAAGCTTCTTCTGACTTCCAAACTCCCGGAAGTTCAGAAGTTCTCTCTAGTCCTTCCATGGGTGAATTCTCTGGTACTTCGATGGATACTTCACCCGAGGCCACTTCCGAGCCTCATCCATTCTCTACACCTCCTCGTGTTTCACTCGTTTCCGCTGTGGCTTACGCTGCCATCATCCGAGACAAGAATACCATCCAGTATACCTTGCGTGCTACACCATAGGACACGGTTCATGGCCGCTCCACCACTTCGGGAATCCCGGCCAAGTACGCCGACTTCACCGACATCTTCTCTAAGGGGGAGGTGTTCAGTCTTCTGCCTCATCGGGAGTTCAATCTTAAAATCGAAACCAAAGAGGGCGAAGTTCCACCTGTCGGTCACATCTATTCCCTCTCCCAGAACCAGCTGGTTGCCCTTCAAGACTTCATCGACGAGAACTTGAAATCGGGTTTCATATACCCTTCTCGTTCTAGCCATGGGGCTCCTATCCTTTTCATCAAGAAGAAGGACGGCACTCTTTGGCTCTGCGTCGATTACCGCAGACTTAACCGAATCACAAAGAAGGATCGTCATCCTCTTCTGTTGATTTCGGACCTGCTCGATGCACCTGGGAAGGCACACATTTACACTAAACTTGATTTTTGGCATGCTTATCATCTTCTCTGAGTTGCTGAGGGTGACGAGCCCAAAACAGCATTTCGCACTCGCTATGGGTCCTAAAACTCTCGAGTTGTTCCGGAAGGCTTGTCCAATGCACCGGCCGCCTTCCAACAATTTTTGAACACCATTTTCGCCGATTTACTCGATGCATACATGGTCATCTATTTGGACGACATTCTCGTCTATTCCGATGACCCGACAATGCATACAGCACATGTCCGAGAGGTGCTTTCGCGCCTCCGGAAGTTCGGACTTTACTGCAAACTTCCGAAGTGCGAATTCGGAGTCGACACCTGTGAATACCTGGGCTACATTCTTTTGCCTGACGATTTTCGGATGTCGGCCGAAAAGATCTCTGCGATCACGGAATGACCGACCCCTCGCAAAGTCAAGGACATCCAGTCCTTCCTCGGCTTCGTGAATTTCTACTGACAATTCATCCATGCATACTCCGAGATAATTATCCCTTTAACTGGGTTAACACATGCTAACGTCGTTTGGAATTGGTCAGAAGGTTGTCAACTCGCATTCGACAACCTTAAACACACCTTTACAGAAGCCCCCGTGCTGTCGCACTGGATCCCAAATCAACAAATCACCCTCAAAACAGACGCTTCTGACCACGCCATCACCTCAATTCTCTCCATTCTTGGAGATGACGGCGATATTCACCCTGTTGCGTTTCGGTCTCAGACTTTGGGTCCAGCCGAACTCAACTATGACACTCATGACAAGGAGTTACTCGCAATCTTTGACGCCCACTATCAAGGGTTTCGCTACTCCCGTGGATGTCGTATCGGACCACAAGAACCTCGAATACTTTGCGACTTCGAAAATGCTCACACATCGCCAAGTTTGCTGGTCCAAACACCTCTGCCATTTCAATATGGTCACCGGTTTCGTTCGGGTAAACTCGGAGGAAAACCCGACGCATTGACTAGATGATGGAACATCTACCCAAAAGAGGGGGATAGGACTTATGGTCATGTCAATCCTCAGAATTTTCGTCCCACTTTCACCCAAGAACAGTTATCCGCATCTCTTCGGGCGACCTTCCTCGAAGAAATCACCCTCTGAGCAACCATCATTATGGACATTGTGAAGCTACATTCTGACATCCGATCACATCTCAAGATTAACTTCCGCAACTTCCGGCAAAAACCCGCGCTGGACTATCGATACCGAAGGCCTTTTGCGACTTGACGGGCAAATTTATGTCCCCTTGGTTTACTTCAACAGAACTAAGAGTACGTGTTCTACAATTCAAGCATGATCACATACTGTCTGGCCATTTCGGGCAGAACAGGACTCTCACACTCGTCTGACACGATTATACTTGGCCCGAAGTCCGGAGCTTCACCCGAGACTTCTGTCTATTGTGCATCCTCTGCAAGCGCAACAAGAAAACTTGGCACCGACCTTTCGGATTGCTGAAACCATTGCCCGTGGCCCCTCGGCCGTGGCATTCCATTTCCATTGACGTCATCGAGCAACTTCCAACTTCCAGTGAGTACAATACAATCCTCGTTATCGTTGACCGTGCTTCCAAGCAGGTCATTCTGGTCCCTTGCGACCAACATATTGACTCATCGGAACTCGCTCGACTATTCCTCATCCACGTCTTCTCGAAACATGGAGTCCCATCCCACGTTACGTGTGATTGGGGATCTGAATTCATCTCTTCCTTCTTCAGATCCTTGGGCAAGCTGCTCAACATGGAGATTCACTATACTTCCGGATATCATCCTGAGGCCGACAGACAGACAGAGCGCATGAACCAGACCGCGGAGCAGTACATCCGCATGTTCTGCTCTTATCAGCAGGACGACTGGCACCACTTGCTTCCTCTTGCCGAGTTCGCTCTCAACAACGCGCTGAATGCCTCTAGTGGCATTTCACCCTTCTTTGCGAATAAAGGCCACAACCCCGCAATCACGATTCACCCTTAACTTGACGTCGCCAACACCCATGCGAAAGATTCTGCAGTCGGCACTTTACGCTACCTCAACAAATCCCCCCCATCCCTTATCCCATCTGCCTCTACGTGTCCTCAACATTATCCCGCAAAGCGTCATCTACGCTATGTCAACTGCACACCGGGTTCTCTTTCCTCAATGCGGACCACCACAAACTGGGTCTGGTGGACTGTGCCGCTTGCGAGGATTGTGGTGTGCCGTTTGAAACCAGGGCACACTTTCTCCTGGAGTGCCTGGTTTGGGAGCTTTACCGGCAGCCTCTGCACACTGTGTGCCGGGAATTGGGACATTTTGGCCCCCTCCACCTCTCCCTGCTCCTCACCCACCCCAAACTTCTCCCATGCATGTCAAAGTTCTTGGAATCAACGAAGCGATTCACATGGCCTAGCCCCCGTCTGAACCCCGCTGACTTGGTCTTATGTTACGGTCCGTCTCAACAGTTCATATTTATATTTCTTCTCTTCTTTCCTCCTCTCCCCCCCTTACTATACACTTCTCGGTAATCTCCCCAACCGCCCAACCCCAACTCGCACGCATTACAATGACTTGCGTCCCTCTCAACCCACTGTCTACAGAATCTTGCCTCACTCATATAACCATCTCGTTACTTATTTCTCTTTCTCTCTCAATTACTCATCTAAAAAACCATGTCCGTTACTACCACCGACCCCCATACATACTACTGTCTTCGCCTCACTGGCTACTTACAGTAACAAAATTGAAATTCAATCAATCAATCAATCAATCAACTTGCAGGATCTTCATGAGTACCTTCGTGAGCAAATTACCTATGCCTCGGAGCGTTACAAAGAAACCGCTGACTGAAAACACATCCCTGACCTGCGGATGAATATCGGCGACATGGTGTACATTTCCACCAAGTTCATTCGGACGAAATGTCCAACTCCGAAATTCTCGGAAACCCACCTCAGTCCATACGAGGTCATTGCGAAGCCTTCGGCCGCTTCTTATACCATCTGACTTCTGAAGTCTCTCCAACCAGTTCACCCAGTCTTCCACATATCACAATTCGAGCCGCCTCCTGTGGCCGTTGAAATTATTGACGGTGAGGAGCACTTCGAGGTTAAACAGATCGTTGACTTGAAGATCAACCAGCCATACAAATCTCGCCTTCAATACTTCGTCGAGTGGGAAGGTTATGAAAATACCGACGAACAGTTTACCTGGGTCAGCAAAGAAGATGGATGTCGAAGGTTCGGCCGAACATGTGCAGAACTTCCACCAACACTTCCCCAACAAACCTGGACCTGACACTTGACGCTGAAATGGTGCACCTAAGTATGGCCGTGCCTAGGACTGACTGAGATGCTGCTATGAAACAGAACCCAAAACCAACCAACACACACACACCAACAACACAACCAATACAAAGTGCTAACAAGTAAGTTCAGGTTGTCCTGAAGTATACAGGTAAGATTGAACTCCTCGAGGGGCATTGGGACAGAGATCAACTCAAAGACGTTCGAATAGAACTGTCCAAGGAGCTTCCAGTAGTTGCAAACTACCAATGTGGGGGTGGGAGAGAGATAAAGTGTCCTAGGACTGCCAACAATGGGGCCTAGAGGTCTGGGAACTCCGACCAACCTGCTATGCTAAACAGGGTTGATTCCAAGAGTTATCTACAACCAGCCTGCTAAATGGGGCTGATTCCAATGGCTCGTTTGATACACGGACAACCTGCTAAACGGGGCTGATTCCAATGCCTGACCTTGCCACTTAACAAGGGACCTTTGAATACAAACTGCTGCAGCAGGACCACAACACAGTAGGGGCTTAGATGACCTTAAAGCACAAAGTAGCCAGCAATCAAACTTCCTCGGACCACCAACAAAGGTGTCCTAGGGGGGTCTGTGAATTCCGACCAACCTGCTAAACGGGGTTGATTCCAAGAACAATCTACGACCAGCCTGCTAAACAGGGCTGGTTCCAATAGACGACCTTGCCACTTAACAAGGAACCTTTGATACAAACTGCTACAGCAAGGCCACGGACAGTAGGGGCTTAGATGACCTTAAAGCACAAATGTAGCCAACACTCAAACTTCCTGTTAATGGATCTACACCAGAGGATAGGTTTTATAAACGAATCTCCGTGCTGGTACAGAGAACACAAGGCCTGTGACAAGCAATGCTGCTGGCAACAGCCTAGGCAAGTGCTAGGGCATGAATGAACTGCTGTAGGGTGTGTCCTACGTGGTCTTTTATAGTAAATAGAGAGGTACATGACAGAGTGAAACTGAGTAATGAGAAATACGATGAGATAAAAGAAACAGACAGTCTAGGCGGGATAGGAAGGGTATATGCGGCGAGCCGCTCTAGTTTTGGGTGTCCTCGGCACCTAGTAGTCATATCCTTTGACATTGGGTATATTTTAAATGCCCTCGGACTGGCCGAACCTATTTGTGTTCGTCCCGGCTCCTCGGACACTTGCGTCCTGCCCCAGCATGGTTGCTAATCCATCCCATTTGTCCAGCTTAGTGAGTAAGCCACGGAGTACCTCTGTCGGCCGTCTACGTCCTCGGCAGCTTAGCCTCAACGTTTCAGCCTGCTGTGATCGATCATCCACCGATCACTTTGGTCTAGTTTGGTTCCTTGGGACGCGTCGCATCCGTCGCATGTTCTGATCATTCCCGGGATCCACCGGAAGTGTGTCCATGGAACAACTTAGAGTGGTCCCGGGACATCCGCGATGGACTCCTAGGACATCTAAGTTTTCTTGTTGTAAGCATGTGAGCGGTCAGTGGACACCCGCAAGGACTCCACAGACGTCAACAATGTCTCCTATTGCCCGTATGAGCGGTCCGGCGGCACCCGCAAGGGTCCTCGGGACATCATAAGTATCCTATTCAACATAGTCCTTGGACTGTAGTAAGTCCTCAAACATGATCTTGTCTGGTCACAGTCCTTGTCCTTGGACGATGACTTATGGTTCCTCGGACTGGTTCCATCCAGCCATCTGTGTCCGACTTGGTACTTAATCTTTGTCTAGGCTTTTGGTTTAACCTCCTTGGTAATACCTAGCTTTTTGTAGTGTAATCCACCCCTAGGTATAGGTTGTGGACTACATCTAACAAACTTCCTGATACCCCTCGGACTACTATGCCGACCCCCATGGAATGGGACCAAGCCGTAGTATGCCCAGGATAACATTACGGTTCTCTCAGCATCATTGGTATATGACCAGCAGCTTCGGAGCTCAGCTCTGATCCTAATTGTATAGCACGGGCAAGGTAGCCCTAGGACTCGCAAAATAGCGGGATCTCACGGTTAGTGCCAGACGCGCCATATCAACGCGTCCTTCAATTCCACCATCTTCCGACTTCCAGCGTCTTCCGACTTCCGATCGTCTTCTGCCTCACTTAAAATCACGCGAAAATCCAAAATATGTGTTGAGTCTCAGAAAAAATTATATACATAGGACTCATTATCATCATCCTATGCATCGCTCCCCATATCCATGTCTTCTTTGCCTCCCTCGGTGGCGAGCTCACCCAACGGCTCTTCCATGGGCTCGTCTGCCACCTCGGACTCTGACTTCTCATCCTCGACCTCAAGGGTCGCTACCGCGGGTGTCTCGAGCTCCATCTCCGGTGTGGCTGGTGGCGATCCCTGGGCCTCTTCGGGAGTCGTCTCGGTCGTCTTCTTAACCATGGGCGTTTTCGATTTGGCGAACTATCAGCCGAAGTGACAATCATGCAGGTAGCTTTCACCGCCCCACGGAAACCAACTGGCCAGGTTTCTTCATTGTCCGAATCCATTTCATGTGACTTCCACTCGGCTGAAGGGCTCTTCAGCCGAACCTCGGGCATTGTCTTCTTCTTCTTCACCACCTTCAACACCTCTCCCTTCTCACTCAAAACGTCCTGCTCAACCACGAGCACCAACACAAAAAACTCGGCCTTCTTCAATGCTGCACTCAGCCACGAAGGTCGTTTGGCCGGCACCAGAAACTGCTCATGCATTTCGTTGAGAATGGCGCGTAAAGTGAGCTCAAGGGCCGCCATTTGAACTTCACGTTCGTCTTTGCGCTGCGACATCCATTCGAAAGTGTAGTCGAGCTGGCACTGGGTTTCGCGCAGGTCGTCTATGCAGGTGTTTCGAATTGGGACCCCCACTGACTCACCCTCGGACTCGGACGAACCCTCAGGCGACTGCTCCTCACGATGCCTGCGGTACGTCTTCGCCTTTGGCGACTTCCGACTTCCGGGTCTTGTTCCCCTTGCACTTGTTCGTTCGGGGGTGCGCGTAGTTCACAAAGGAACACAAGACCTTGCGCTCATGGCACAGGGTGCAGGCCCAGGATTTGCGCTTCGACACCTCGAGACAATGCAGATCTCGCCTCTCTTCGCACAGGCCGCGCATCCTGGACTCAAGTTAGTCTTCGTCCGACTTCCAGTCACTGCGACGCACTTTGTTTCCCAGCGAACTTTTTATTGCTATCCGTTTCGTCATTCACCTCATCGGACTCCCGGGGATCGACGCTCGGCAATACGCTGTGCCTCGCCTCCATCTCCTTGAACTCCTCTTCGGCCGCTTCCTGGTCGATGGCACGGATTTCCTCCAACACCTCGTTGATAATCTGGAGGTCCTCAGCTGAGAACCTCATATTCGATGTCGCAGTTTGCACCTGCGCGACGGCATCAGCGGTCTCGCGTCCTGATCCGACTTCCAGGCAGCTGCCTTTTCTTCTTCATCCTCCTCCTCATCCTCCCTTGTTGCCTTTCCCTTGCCCTTCACATCCCTCTTGGCACGCTTCGCCTTCTCGCGTTTTGCGGTGTTGCGCTCGGCCAAGCTCGGACATTTGTGTTTGCGCCCTCTGTCGCCGTCGTCACCACCAGAGCCACCGGCCATAGCATTGGGGCCCATACTCGGGAGTCAGAAGATGGGAGATGGAGGTAGGAGGGAAGAGTTGATGGTCTGTTGATGCCCGCTTGCTGCGGCAAAGTCAACAGTACGTGACTTTCTGTCATGACTCACTCGGCTCCACATCGGCCATATCGGTGTTAATCGGAGATATCGGACTTTGCCAATTCTGGCGCGTCTTTTAAATTTTTTTCAAGTTGCACACTCACATGTCCTCACGTTTCTCGAGGGCGAGAAACCCAAGACGGGGATACTGTTATATTTGTGCACCAGGCCTCAGTCTGGTCTGATCTTCTGACATCCGACTTCCGGATCTCGGAAGTCGGATGAATGGAAGATCATCGGGTTTTCACATAATGAAGTGTTTCCCGTTTAACCGTTCTTCAACATCGGACCCCGCTCAATCCCGCCCTTCTTACCTTGTGTCTCGAACTCGTGGGACATGCACGAGTTCCTCATCCACATGCACAAGTTTCCTTATCCAGATGGTCTGTGTCCTTATTAGGATGATTCCTTGTTTTCCACATGCGGACTACTTACTTCTTTGTCCGCATTCGGACTACTTATTATTACCTCCATCCGTCATGTTACTTATACCCATAAAGGTAGTTGATAACGGACTTAGTATAAATACGGTCTTGTAACATCCTGTACTTCAGTTTGATTATTAACATGCTTTGCCCTCCGCTTTGCATCTTGTGTCGTCCTCTGGACATCCGACTTCCGGTATTGCTTCCTCCGCCCTGCTGGCCTTGGTAGTATGCTCCACCCTTATTCCCTGTGGTGTTTGCGCTCTCACATATATCTTTGATCTTCTGTCTTCTGGTATCTCGGAAGTCTGTTGGTCAACACCCCCTCCATCGGCACGGGATATAACAGCTACACTGTAACCTACCATGACTTGTAAATTAGTGTCTGACATGGGCGCATGTGTTTGATGGCATATGATTGCCCGCCGGCCATCAATGCTTCAACGCAGGCGATTGGGAGGACCTTTTGACTTCATTTCAGCTTGGAGATGCATTCTAGCAACTAGTACTACTCAAATATGAGGTATAAAGGTATTCTGAATTTTTGGTAAAAAAGTTTCTGACACCAGAAGTTTACACGTTATTTTGATTTATGCAATATTGGGAACTGTTATATCCCGTGCTGATGAAAGGGGGCTATTGCCGAAGGTCTCCGATCAGAAGTTTGGAGACCAGAGGTCGGAGATATCAAAGGTGAGCGCAAACACCACAGGAAGGTAAGGGTGTGCATACTACCCTAGGCTGATGCACAAGACAGAGACAGGCAGAGTCCAAAGGGACACCAGAGGAAGACTCGGAAGCAAAGCAAGAGAGCAAAGCAATGTTTATAATCAAACTGAAGTACATGAGGATATTAAAGCATATTTATACTAAGTCCGTTATTGTTAACCCAAATAAGGTAGATCAAAACATAACAATAAATGAGAGTCCAGATTTGGATGAAGAAGTTAGCTGAGTAAGCAAAACAATAAATGAGAAGTTGAAAAGGAACGGAAAAACAGATAAACAGGAAACGCTCAGTAAACCTTCATTGCGTAAAAACCCGATGATCTTCCATCTCCGGCCTCCGAACATTCAGAGGCTGGAGGTCGGAGGTTGGAGATTGGAGACGGACCAAAGCCTGTGTGCACGAATGTAACAGGAACACAATAAACTTCAGTCGGATTCAGTGGAAAGTAAACATTCTCCAACCTTCACTCAAACTTTCCAGCTCCTCACTAAGTAAAATCAAGACTGAGCAGTTTCTAAACTTTTTTTACAAGGTGTAAAAAAAAACTTACAAAGTTTCTGAATGTCGGAAACTTTTCTTTCTATATTTCTGAAAATAATTACATATTCGTGATTTTCTGGTAGAATCACCCCACATCTCCCCAAAAAATAGGACTCTCAAGCCTGTATCAGTGAGGTCCCTGTCCCTGTATTCAGGCATCAAGGGAAATAAATGGTGGTGGGAGTTGTGGTGATATGGCAGGTATCGTACCAGCCATGGAATCACACATTTTTCTGAGTTCTACAGGAGTTTGATAACACATACGAACTTCGAGAACCTCCTGTTCAGTGATATACAGTTAGTCAGAGTGAGCTCCGAGCTGCTGGCTGTGTATCAATCATGCAAGACGGAAATAACTGGTACTGTGGAGTTGTATATGCTTGGTTCTTACCAAAGGGGAATCAGCATAACAGTCCTAGATGTCACTGGGGACAATAAGCAATATACGGGGCCTGTATATCCTCAGTATATCCTCAGTATTTTACAAAAATCCCCTGAATATACCCCCAATATACAGGGTCTGTATATCCTCAGTATTTTTGAAACATACTGAGGACATCCTTACAATATCCCGAGGTCTGATGGCTACCATATATGGACTCCGGATATGCTCAGTATTTAGAAACACAACATGTACAAACAATGTCCAAAAATAGAAATAAAAGATCTTCCTTGTAAGGAGAAGGCTCAGCTGAGGTGAAATTGGGAACTTGATGCTAGGGTTAGGGTTTCCTTATAAGGTATATCTTATCTTATATATTTCCTTATAAGGAAACCCTAACCCTAGCATCAAGTTTAAAATTGCACTTGGCTGAGCCTTTTCCTTACAAGGCAGGTCTTTATTCCCATTTTTGGACATTGTTTGTACATATTATGTTACAATATCCTGAGCATATCCCGAGTCCATATATGGTAGCCATCAGACCTCAGGATATTGTAAGGATATCCTCAGTATGTTTCAAATATACTGAGCATATATGGCCTCTGCATTTTGCAGGTATATTCTGGGTATATTTGTAATATACTGAGCATATCCTGAGCATATACAGAACCGTATATGGCTTATTGTCCCCAATGATACTTCTACGGTGGTCACATTGCACATTTAATAAATTGCTATACAAACACCCGTTTTTAGTAGAAACTTAACTCGGTTTCTGTGGGAAGTAAACATTTTCTGGATCTCCTCTTGAATAAAACCTTGAGATGAAAAAAAACTAATGATAACAGAGACATATTGAGGTAAAAAGCGGCAACACACACACAATATTGTTGTCCATGAACAAATATTTTCTGGTGGTCTTTTCTAACTTCAAGAACTTGAGACAAAAAACTTGTTTCTGAATTTTCTTTCTTTAGGGTGTATGATTTTCTTGAGCTGCAAAAAAAGTGAAAATTTTCTGCCTAACCTTAACCTTCATCTAGGGTTGAGCCAGCTGCCAAGAATCCCCGCCAAGTCAATCTCATGGCACACTTAGGGATAATTCTATCGAGAAACCTGGTTTCCCAAATCCTTATTGAGAAGCTGGGCTTCCATGGTGCACATGGCCTAGTCACCACCAAATTTGGACATGGTGATGAGCTCGAGTCTGACTTCAATTTTTCTTTATCCCTCTAGCAGAAGTAGTTGTATTAGTACTATGAACAATATGGCTAGAGGAATACTCGAAATACTGAGCCATCATTTTTTCGCTTCCAAGAGATTGAGTGCCTTATGTAAGCACTACCATATCGGGAAGTCCCGCATCAATCGGACAATCACGTGTTGATCTCACCCCCTATGCCACGTCGAACCACCGGTCCTGCGCCTCGGATACTCGCCGGTGCGATTCAGACTTGTACTCACGTGAGCTGAACTTCCGTACCCATGCCTGTGCATCCTTGCAATTCATCCCATCCTTGTAAGCCATAATCCACCTCCACATGTGATGTTCCCATTTCCATATCGTGTCAATGAGACGGAAGCGAGAGCATTGGGGAATTTTTTTTTGAGACCATTGAAGCTGTAGTCGCAATGTTCGCGTAGTTGTCGCTTCACAGCACCCCAAAAAATTCGATCGGGTTGAGCTCGCAGTGATATTTTGGGAGGAAGATACAGAGATGTCCGGTGTTCTCAATGGTTTCCTGAACAAGTGATCATGGAGCTTTAAAGTCCGGTTGCCGTTCGAGTATCTGGCGGTTGAAGCAGTGGGATACACCACCCTGCCAGGTGGTCACATCGTCGTCTTCATTCTCTTCTCCTTTGTGAAGGACGTCGAAACGGGGTTCGGGGTATGGGGATATTGCTCGTAATATTAATGCTTGGCGGCCTGCCCGGGCGCGTTGCACAGCCGCCACGTATCATTTTCGAACTCGAGCAGACATGTAGAATGTAGTAGATATAAAAAATTACTTTAACTTGGCCCCAACTCGCTTCCCACCCGCCCTCGCACAAATTAAAAATTGATGTCCTTCGAGATTGAGCGGTGGCTGTGCTGATTTGTAAGCTGTTTGCTTTTGGTGGTGACTAGGTCATGTGCACCATAAGAACCCCAGGATCAACGGACAGGATGCCGAGCGGTGCTGAATGATATGCCAACTCTTCCCGCAGGTGTTGCATGCACTTACGAGTTCATCTGTCGATCTAATGGCCTTCACATGATATATTTATTCATCCCAACATATCAAGTCTGTTAAACGAGCCCTGGAATAGGGCCTTTGAAGATCCTTTCTAGTACTCATACTAAAATTAGTCAGACAGACTCGGATGCCCAATACTAATGACATCATATTTTTTGTAGAAATATTGGTAATGTAGCAGCCAGCCCAGTTCTGGCCCAATCGGACCTGGCCGAGCCACCTCCACCTGGAAAAAAAGCACAGGCATAGGTGGAGATGCCATCAAGGTCACCACGGAAAATTCCCATGGGGTTTCTCAACAATGTTCTGCTAGGGTCTCTGCTGAATTACTGAAAGTGGCAAGGTTTCTGCCTGCAACCGGGTTTATCAATAGAATTTTCCTGTGCTTAGTGCCCAGATTTACAAAAAGCAAACTAGGACAATTAAAGAACAGTAAGTAAGGTACTAGTAGAGCTGATCAAGCTAGCTCATCAGAGTTTGCTCGGAGTGGCCAGAACTGGAAGCACGTGTCAGATTTGTCGGAAAAAATCAAAATAGCCTGATAAGATGCTGGCTTGATCTGGGCTTATAACACTGGGGACAATAAGCAATATATGGAGCCTGTATATCCTCAGTATATCCTCAGTATTTTACAAAAATCCCCAGAATATACCCCCAATATACAGGGTCTGTATATGCTCAGTATTTTTGAAACATACTAAAGATATCCTTACAATATCCCGAGGTCTGATGGCTACCATATATGAACTCAGTATATGCTCAGTATTTTGTAATACAATATGTACAAACAATGTCCAAAATAGAAATAAAAGACCTGCCTTGTAAGGAGAGGCTCAGCTGAGGGCAATTAAGAAAAATAAATTTAGGGTTAGGGTTTCCTTATAAGGAAATAGATAAGATAAGATATATCTTATAAGGAAACCCTAACCCTAGCATCAAGTTCCCAATTTCACCTCAGCTGAGCCTTCTCCTTACAAGGAAGGTCTTTTATTTCTATTTTTGGGCATTGTTTGTACATGTTGTGTTTCTAAATACTGAGCATATCCGGAGTCCATATATGGTAGCCATCAGACCTCGGGATATTGTAAGGATATCCTCAGTATGTTTTAAAAATACTGAGCATATACAGACCCCATATATTGGGGGTATATTCAGGGGATTTTTGTAATATACTGAGGATGTACTGAGGATATACAGGCCCTGTATATTGCTTATTGTCCCCAGTGTAATGCGGCCGGCAGCCATAATAGCGCCTGATTTGCCCTTGTACGGCAGCCTTCCACAGCCTTCGGAAACGTGTACAGCCCCACTGGCACGCCTTCAAGCGCTTCCTGGGTGTCTTCCTCCTCGGTGCAGGTGGCAGCATCACAGGGGGAGGCTGTTGAAATGATTTAAACCTCCAGCAATCCTCTGGGACAGGTAAGGTCACACCAAAACAATGTTCTTGAGTATGGTGTGAGGGCTGTATACGCTCTGTGTATACCCTCATGTCTCACTCATGCTGTGTCGACAACCACACACACGAATCACCCTTCCTTCCGAATCGGGAAACACCAAGAAACCACATTCGGACAGATGCCCCTGGACGCAGCCAGCAACGCCAGGACCAGGCACGGCAGCTCTCATCACACTCGAACATGACCGGGCATCTCTCACCACACTCGAATACGATGAGGCGGCTCTCACCACGCACATGCACAAACACGCAGCGCACTCCGGATGTATCCACGCACCCCAACACAACCGTATTTCAGGCTTGGACCCCGTCCTTTGGGGCACGGCCATTGTTTGCCGTCAATTCGCACCAGTGCATCCGTTGATTCGGGTCTTCGCCAAAGCAACACACCCTGAACACGAGCGTATTTCCTGCCTTGCATTTGGGCGTTTCGGTCTCCTTGTGTGTTCTCGCCCCGAATATGAGTGTGTTGGACCTTGGGAGATGACGATGGACCATTCCCTTGGGTCGTATTGATATATGCCGGGCCCCGGAGGCTGTGCTGCGGCAGGTATAAAAGAGGCGAGGTTTCTGAGCAGTAGACAATCAATTCCGGACATTCCATTCAATTACAATCAATTTCGGATATCAAATTTGGGAGTCAATTCCTGGGACGAGTTTGCCCACTTGTACTCTCCCACCCAATACATAGGATTTGACCACCACACCACAGTCCAGACTCGCCTTCAGGCTCTGCTCACCCTTCCTTTGCAGCTTAAGTCCTAAGCTCGCACCTCACACACCCTCCACAGCCATAACCCATTGCACTCGCAGTACACCCCAGCCCAAGCACACACACACACACACACTCGCCCACCTATCCCGCCCGAGTTCACTCCCACCCGGAACAAACACAGCTCACGACCCTTACGCACACCTCCCTCAAGTGTCCAACGCTAATCCCCTAGAGGCCGGACCAGCTACACCCGTGAAGCCGACTTCCTTCACACCATAGCGCCGTGGTCCTTATCACAACGGCCCTGATACGACTCTTTCAACGGATCATGTCTTATCAGGCCACGGATCCTGATGGCCTGATCAGGCATGATCGGACCTGGTTGGCTTCGGATGGTTTTTCCGACATCGGATCACTAGGGTTAGTGCACAGCCACATTCCGAACAAAGTGATTATTCAGTCCTCGAATGTTTTCTTACAACTTCCCGAAAAAAGTTTTAGTTCTCATGTAATTATTTTTGTAAGGAATGTATAGAGAAACAGTTTAGGACACTCAGAAACTTTGTGAGTTTTTTTTTTTTTGCACCTCATAGAAAAAGTTTAGACTGTTGAGTCTTGATTTTACTTGGTGAGGAGCTGGAAAAGTTTGAGTAAGGTTTGACAATGTTTAGTTCCCACCAAAACCGAGTTAAGTTTCTACTAAAAACAGGTGTTTCTATAGCATTTATTAAATGTGCAATGTGACCGCCATATACTTCAGGGTGACCCAAACTCAATTATAAGCACTTTGTATTGGTTGGTGTGTGTGTGTTTGTGTGTTGGTTGTTGATTTTTGGTGTTCATGCCTTAGATCTCAGTCCAGTCGCATTTCAGCCCATACTTAAGTGCACTGTTTCAGCGGTAGAACTGATTTGGAAGCACGTGTCAGATTGGATCATTATGGTTAGTGCACAGCCACATTCAGGGAAGAAAAACATGTTCAGTCCCTGCGTGTTTTCTTGCAACTCCTCCAGAAAAGTTTGACTTCTCATGTAATTATTTTCAGAAATATAAGAGTTTCCAACATTCAGAAACTTGGTAAGTTTTTTTTTGCACCTTGTAAAAAAGTTTAGAAACTGTTGAGTCTTGATTTTACTTAGTGAGGAGCTGGAAAGTTCAAGTGAACATTGGAGAATGTTTATTTTCCACCAAATCCGACTGAAGTTTATCGTGTTCCCAATGTTGCATAAATCAAAACACCCCGTAAACTTCTGGTGCCGGAAACTTTTTTACCAAAAATTCAGAATACCTTCATATCTCATATTGCAGTACTTGTTGCTAGAATGCATCTCTGAGCTGAAACGAAGTCAAAAGGTCCTCCCAATCGCCTGCATTGAAGCATTGATGGCCAGCAAACAATCACATGCCATCAAACACGTCAGACGCTAGTTAAACTAGAGAGCTCCGACATAGTCAGAAGAGACCTTGCTTGACCGAAACAAGTTTCCCTTTGTGTCCTGCTAGCTCCTGCTCGCACTCTTGATTAATGTTGGTTCTAAGCAAGTCATCCGGCAATAGCCGGCAATGCCCGAGGATTTAGCCCATCTGTACGTAAAAGTCTCTGATTGACTCGGGAGAAGGCGGATCAATGGGTGGGACAAGATCAGAGCCAATTATGAGTGTGGAGAGACCTTGATAAACAAGGTAATTTTAGTAAACCATGTACCTGGGGAACAACTGCCTGCCAAGGTGTTAATTTTTTAATTACTAATTTACGAGTCATGGGAAGTCACGGTATGACTTGCTTGGTCTCAACCACCAAGCCACCCCACAAGCTCAACACCTTGGCAGGCTGCCGCAGGCAGTTGTTCCCCAGGTGCATGGTCTATTGAAATTTAATTAGCGTCTGACGTGTTTGATGGCACGTGATTGTCCGCCGGCCATCAATGCTTCAACGCAGGCAATTGGGAGGACCTTTTGACTTCGTTTCAGCTCAGAGATACATTCTAGCAACTAGTACTACTCAAATATGAGGCATGAAGGTATTCTGAATTTTTGGTAAAAAAAGTTTCCGGCACCAGAAGTTTACAGGGTGTTTTGATTTATGCAACATTGGGAACGCAATAGAAGTTTCTACTAAAAACAGGTATTTGTATACTATTTATTAAATGTGCAAGGTGACCACCATAATATTCAGGCATCAAGGGAAATGGTGGTGGGAATCACGGTAGAACTGATTTGGAAGTACATGTCAAATTGGATCATTAGGGTTAGTGCACAGCCACATTTGGGGAAGAAAATGATGTTCAGTCCCCAAGTGTTTTCTTGCAACATCTCCAGAAAAGTTTGACCTCTTACATAATTATTTTGGAAGGAATATAGAAAGAAAAGTTTCCGACATTCAGAAACTTTGTAAGTTTTTTTTTACACCTCATAGAACAAGTTTAGAAACTGTTGAGTCTTGATTTTACTTAGTGAAGAGTTAGAAAATTTTGAGTGAAGGTTTAAGAATCTTTAGTTCCCACCAAAACCAACTGAAGTTTCTACTAAAACAGGTGTTTGTATAGTGATTATTAAATGTGCAAGGTGACCGCCATACTTGTTAAGAACAACTGGTTTGCAGAATAGAAAGTTTCTATTCACCAACCCGTCTATTTATAAAGTCACGTCACACATTAAGCAGCATGATGGCGGTGGCGGGAGCGGCTCGGCAGGGTGGCAGTATGCAGCGGGATATGTCCGGTCTACAAAAAAAAGCTCGGTAAATTTCAACACCTATTATACTGTTACTCAATTTTACCAGAATTGCTCACCACAGATGAATGAGAGTAGACTTTCCGCCGTTTCATCAAAAATCAGCCCGCCGAGAAGGTGATTAACTTGGCATTTCCTCGGCAGCATCTGCCACCCATTAATACCCAATACACAGAGGAACCCCACACAGTGCCTGTT
>JARKIE010000471.1:0-61168 GCA_029378255.1 Mycena rosella | reverse complement strand
TTTTTCCTCCGTGGTTTCGGTCGCTTTTGCCAATCCTCGGCCCACTGCCCCCTGCTTCAATTCGTCATGCGCACCTTTGTTAACACCGGGAATCCTGGGCCTTCCTCCACATCATAGAGGCTGGTAACAAGTTGGCCCGCGCTTGCATCAAATGTTCTATGCAAGTGACCCGTTCGAGTCGGGGTCGAGCCATCGGGCGGTAATATGCGGCACCTTTTTTTCCTTCCTATTCATCTTGCGAGATGACTTATTTCTCACTCATCTTTGACTTCTTTCGATGAACCCCGCCCGGGAGGCATGCTAGTATCACGCGGAGTGAAACGGGTTGTGGAGACCCGATATCAACCGTTCAAAAAGAGCTTTCGATGCGCAAACATATTTTTGATCAGAAGTGAAGTGATATTTAACTTCTGTAGCTGGGAGGCGAGCTTTCCGGTACTCCCATGGTCAACAGAACCTCTAATTGTGCCTCCACGCGGCGAACTCGGTCATTCAATATCTCGACTCCCGGCAATCCTTCTTCCCTGCTACCAGTGGGAGGCGCCTCGTTTTCTGTCTTGACGTTAACAGGTTTCAATGTACGTTCAAATATTTGTTGTTCCTGCGCTTGGAAGAATTGTTCAGGCTGCCTTCGTTTACGGATCCGTTGTCGGCGTCTTCTTAAACACAACACAAGTATTATAATCGTGACGAGACAACCGATGGCCGCGACCGAGGCCGCAATCGCTACAGTTCGTGTGGAGTCTCTGGTGCGGTTGGTGAGAGATGATCTGGGAGTTATGAACCGCAGTACCTGGGTGGTTTAGGCAGTGGATCCGGGGTTTGGGAAGCAGGTCGAGTCCGTGTGACGATGGAGGCGGAGGTAGCACTTGAGCTTGAGGTTCCCCGGATGAACTAATGGCTGAAGGTGGTACGCTGCGAGAGGATGCACTTGAGCTTGAGATCCCCCCGGATAAACTAAAGGTTGAGCGTAGTATACTGCGAGAGGATGAATTCCTATTGGTGGTAAATATTGGAGAGGATCTGAGTGAGAGTGAACACACCTGACGCTCGGCGAGCCGGAGATGTCGGCGGCGGAGTTGGACGGGAGGAATGGAGTGGTGTCTGTGGTTTGCGGTGGGGAGACGGAGACTGGGAGGAGCAGAGAGACGTCAGCCGAGTTGGAATAGACAGAATGAGCAAAGCCGGAAAGAGTGCAATGAAGAAGGGAAAGGTGGAGATGTGGTAACAATGAGCGAGCCACGAGGGGCGCAAAAGGTGGGGAGAGAGGTCTATTGGTGGGAAGATAAACACGAAGTAGTGTCGGAACTGGTAGCGAGCAACGTGACCAAAGAAGTCGAAGAGGTCGCAAATATTGCGATTTTCAAGGAGGGTTCGCATTGAATGTCTTGTCAAATTGTGCTTCCCGATCGCGATATTGGATTAGAATTAATTCCAGTGCAATAATTGTTGGAGAAGTACAGTGGGTCTCATTTGCGGACGGGATATCTCTGGAGTTTCCTCGTACGTCAACCCTCACTCTGCTCGATGTAGTTATGTAAATTTCCACAGGAGACCGAATTCGAGGTCAGGGTAGTCCAATCGATGTTCAACCAGACTTGACCAACGGAGGAGTTTATTTGTAGCATGCCTACATATATGGTCACTCTGTATTGGGATACTTTACGGTAAATTCATCGGCTCAAAAATCTTCCGCCGTGTATCTCACTACATATCTCCAGATCTCACGGCACTGTACGCTGTGGATACGGCCTTCAACCGGTCGTCTCTGTGTCGATCCCACGGCCAGTGAGGATAGCGGGATTAATATTAATTCTTCATTGTTGGGCGCACCATTCTCGTCCCCCCTATCGGTTCTTGAGCCGCCCCAGGACCCAAACCTTGTTTATTCGCTGTCGCTGGACCGTTATCATCGAATTTACGACTTTTATTTTCGACACGCCCGCCAGCCCTCAATTTCAACGAATACATCGGTGCAACTCGGGGCCGCCATCTCCAATCCCCCTGGCTCTGACATCGCCCACTTCAACGATATCGCATGCAGCCCGGATCCGCACATTCACGATTCGGGTTGGAGTGCGGAAGCATCCCTGACGGCTCTAGAGAGTAGGTGGACTCGGTGTGTCCCTTTGCTCTGTGACATTTTCCTCTGATCATGTGTACTATGGGAAGTGTGGATTCCTCCGATATCTCGGATGGGTATGAAGTATACCGCTCAATTAACTACTTCAAAGAAGCCAGAAGATGGCTCGCCCAGGCAAATCACATTGTTCACCGTCTCGGTGTAGTCTCCAAACCACCATGATTATAGTATGTCTACCTTCAAATTGGTACTCTGATTCTGACTCAGACTGCTGTTTTTACCAGCTTTCATGAGCGAGGTGGAATAGGAACTGAAGATATCCGACAGTGGTAATAGCACCCCCCCGGGATATCTACTTCTATGTCCCTTGGCGGACCTGCAGCTGGATATCCCTTCAGGTTTTCGGATCCCGGACTGTCCGGCGTATTGGCCCCTGGATCCATCCAGTGCTGAACGCCTGAATATGGAGGAGGCGGAACAACGCGGATTTCCCATATTCAACATTGAATTCAAGGTCTGGGGAAAATGCTGGGATGAGAGTGTTTACAGCGGGATCCGTCAGTTCCATCAAGCCAAAGGGTTTGATCCTGACAGCCAGGACATCGCTCGCGAGCTGGGGTATCCACTCTTCAAGATATTGACGGAGCCGCATGGACTATTTGCGCATGGTGAGCTCACAAATGTGCTCTCAATATTTCTTGGTCCTCATGTTTCACAGTTGAGGTGATCTGGGATGACCCATCCGAAATCCAGAAAGTCCCAGATAGAGAGTAGCACGAATAGCAAATATTGCGAATATTCGTGCCAAGCCCCATTTGTGAATAGCAAATATTTATATTCGCGAATGGCTGTGGCTGTGCTATTCACCCAAATGCGAATATCAGTTTTCAGGAAAGTTTAAAGTTGTCAAGATAATCCTTCGCTTCGCTCCGGAGATTGAGGCACTGAAGCGTAATCATTATGTACTCAACTTCAATTAGGTGCAGTGCAATTGTTGTAATACTGGGAGGAGTTGGATTGCAAGGTCAGTTCAGCTCTGCTGTTATTCTTCATCCGTGAAGTTCGGAATAAGATAGAACACAAATCAAGGGTGTTACTAAGAGAAACCAGATAATACTCCTAGCCCATTCCATCGCAATGTCAGGCGTCGGACTCACACCCTGACAAAGGAGGTCGAGATCTGGTAAGTGGAAAGGCGAATAAAAAAAGATTGCATTCATGCTACGGAGTTGAATTTTATCTGCGTGAGTCAAGTATCAAATATATTACTGCGACCTTTCCGAGACAGCGACCGGGTACAGCGGTGCAGCGGCGGGATACTTGGTTTGGGACAGCAGCACTTATGACACAATCAAATGAGCATTTGCGAGCACCCTACAGAGAAAAATCCAGTGAGAGCATCGGAGTCTTTGTCGTAGGAGCCCGAGAAAGCCCAAAGCAAGACAATGTGTACACAGCATTGTGTTAGATAGCTTAAAGACAGTGGTGTTACAACTCTGAGCGGCATTAATATTCGCAGGAGACCTAGGCCGCGAATTGATTGAAGAGGGAACAAAACCGCACATTTCGAGACAGACAGATCAGACCAAAATCGTGTCAGAATATCAGTATTTTTGTCGCAAGAGCCCGAGAATTCCCAGAGTAGTTTGAATGGCTTGATTTTGAAGAAAGCGGAAGGGGAGTGGCTGACTGAAAGCAGGGAAATTGGTCCCCTTTATGGGTGGGGAATTCTCGGAAGAATTATCTGCGGCGTAGTGCATAGTTGCTGCGAGGAACTGTGCTTTCCTGCGCAATGGCTCGTCTGTTACGAAGCAGACTGCCACAGACCAGCTGCGAACTGCGGGAAGGTCAGATACTGTGCGCAAATGGGGGGATTGAAACTCAAAATAACCCAGAGCAAGACGGGAGGCTCAGAGAGAAGAGCAATAGAGATGGAGATAATTGCATATGGGGTAAAAACTACAGCATACCCCAACGAACGAGGAGCATCTCGTTAAAGAACGGTTAATATTCGCGAATATTTCCAGCTGTAATACACAGCTAAAATTTCAATCAAGCATAGTAAATGTGGGTCTGTTTAACACATCTCTCTGGAACCATAACACACCTCATTTACACCAACTAGATCTGTAATTCATATGCAAACCAACCACTTTAGAGACATCTTTGCTTTGGCAACTGCTTGACAGGTTGAACACAGCAAGTATAATGGTCAATCAAATGGTTGAACATGCAAGACAAGGGCTTGTATGAGTCTTCGACAATGTTTAAACTCACAAGATAACATAAAAGTGTCCCCAGCAACTCATTGGTGGCTGCTAAACCCCCGAATTCTCAATGTATTCGCTGAATATTCATATTCACGAATATTCGCGAATATTGCTGACTAAGCAACGAATATTTGCCATCAATATTCGTACGAATGCGAATATCAATTTATAGGTTTCGGTGAATATTCATATTCGCGAATATATATTCTTGCTACTCTCTAGTCCCAGACAGCGAACCACTTCAAGAGGCGGTTGACAGAGCATCTGGTGCTTGTTCAAATCTACAATCATTCGGAAGTCTGTGAGTAATTAATTACGCCAATTTAGGCCCGAATCTATCGCCTACTCAGAAAGGCACACCCCCGGTCAACAATGCAGCAATGGTTGTGCTCCCCAATCACTGGAAGATCATCATCGGCATGCAGTTTACACTGATTCTGACCCTAGGCACACTTTGGGTGTGTGATTGATTTCATTAGTAGCATTCTGTATATGCTTGCTTCCTTTGCCCTTTAATGTCTCTCTGTTCATCCTCCCGGCGTATTTAACACTGAACCACCTCCGAAATCCAATGGCTGATTGGTGCTAGGTTGAGATTTGAATGTAAAAAGAAGACGCTAGAATGGACGTGCACCCATGGCCCGAACCCGAGTCGAACGGGGATCTCCTGCATAGAATTCCAAATGGGTTCGGTGACGCTTGCAGGGGCGGGATCATTCCCCATCCAGCCTACTTTTTCAGTGTGAAACTTGAGTGTATGAGAAACGTTTGAAAAGGTGTGGTTGACAGAGCAAAATGTCAGTTGCATTTAGGGATCTAGATCTCGAAACCGACTGATAAGATTAGAGAAGGGAGACCGGGTAAGTTGCGCGGGTCAGAATTTTGTGCATCGAGAATGAGTGTCGGGGGTTCCTATCCGAGGTGGGTGGGCAATGAGGACTCAGGACAAAAAATTAACAGTTGAAATACCGGCCTTGGCTCGAGCCCGAGTTGAATGGACGTCTCCCGCATCAGGAGACATGCCAGCGCGCTGCGCGCTGGCATTTGCTGTACTTAAGGATGTCCGCCATCGAAAGCCGGATAAATTCTCTCACACAGAAAGTGGGCTTACTGCAGGAAAAATAGGAGACAATGGCGAGAGCCCGAGTCGAACAGGCATCTCCTGCGTGGTACTCAACATAACTCCCTCAGTGTTTGCAGGTATGGACCGTCCGCCATCGAGCCGATAAACGACTGGCTTTGTACCCGATCTGATGTGAACTTCCTGGGAGGGCACATCAGGATAGATTTGTGGTATAGATAATAGCAGCATTAGTTGCACAAATACATCGTGGTATTGGAGTTGCTGGAGATTATGAATGAATGTGGGAGTGAATGCTATCATGATCAAGTGTGCTTGAGAGAGAAGAAAAAAGGTGCGAGATGGCTTGGGCTATGGCTCGATCCCGGGTCGAACGGTACAGTGCAGAGATCCACGTGGATTGTACGTACAATGGCGGCCGCAGGTGCGGCCCTCCGCAATTGAACCGTTCTTCAGCTGTGTGGAACCTGCCCTAGGGGATTCTTTTAGACGCCGTGCCTGCGAGGAATTTAAATGAGACGTGCGGGATGGGAGTAAAAGCCGAAAAATTATGAAGAGTGGCTCGGCCCGGAATCGAGCGGGAAAGGTCATTTCGAATTCAACTGAGCAGGTGATCGTCCGCCATTGAGGCGAGTTCAGGGGTTGAATATCTGTCCATGTTGTGAGCGGGGCTGTAACTCTTTACTGCACAGAAAGAGGGCGAGATGGAAGGGGTGGAAATAGATGTGATACAGGGTTGGATCTGAGCTGGTGGGAGAATGCGAGTTGAATTATCCAGGCAAGGAGTGTGAATCGGATGATCGGGAACAGAAAATTATGATACCCGCGCCCGACAGGGATCTTCTGTCCAAATTGAACTGCTATCGGATGCAAGTGGGGGAATTGAGCCGATACCAGAATAGTTGCGCCTCTGAATACATGCGCACTATTTGGCGAGAGATTATGGCCCTGCCGGGGCTGGGCGTTGTGGTGGAACACCCGGGCTCCTGTAAAACGGGAGGGACCTCGATAAGTGCGGCTTACAGCGGTCTGCTATCGAAGGCTGGTTTGGAACCTGGGGAAATATGGGGTAGATCCCCCTGTGGCATGCCTGTGGTGGAAGTGAATTGGGATGTCCGCTGAGTTCTGGCTGGAGGACTTAGAAGGCTGGACTTGAAGGGGAAAAGGAACCGGTTGTACAGAACTGGAAGGGGCATTAATGGACCGTTTCCGCATCGAGCCGTTGCCAGGCTAGTTTGAACCTAAGCACATATGCCGAGTCGAACAGGGTGCTCCGCGACCTAAGGGATGCAGGTGCTCACCGTGCGCAATCGAACCGATATGACCTACAATTGGACCGATAAGAGCTAAACGAGCTAAGTCCTGATGCAGACAGATCCGGGACCAGCGGCGCGCAATGGCGTGCAAGGTGGATTACGTGGTGCACATGTGCTGCGGCGGATGCGGCTCAGGATGCGGACACGGATAAGGTGCGTGGAATCCGGGGCTGAGCGCGCGACGTAGTGATCTTTGTGGTGGGCACACGCAAGAACAAGACCAGAGTCGCTGATACAACGAAGCGGCGGGATCAAGGCGGTATTGATGGCGATCAAGCCGGATATTGATGTCATCAACCCCAATCAAAGACTGCCGTCTTGCAAGGACTGCATCGGGTCTATCCTCGTACTATAACTGTAGTAGCCCGCTGCGCGGCAGGGCCCGCTATCTATCTTCATCGTACCATCTATATATCTATATAAGAATCGACCTGGGTTTGTCTCTGGCCACACAACCTGATTGGCTCACAGGCTGCTTTGTCTCGAGACAATGTCGCGCCGAGCTCCGAATGATGTCATTTGCTCCACCACTCCACCCGAATGTTCAACTCTCCACCAAACTGTCGAATTTCTATTTTAACCGTCGAGATGGCAATCACCTCAGCTCTGCGGCGGTCTGTGACGTAAGGATTGAAACTGGAAGGGAATCCGTGAAGTTCAAATGCATGTTCACTCAGAAAGAAGCTGAACACAAGTCGTACATAATTGGGAACTATAAATTCAAGTGCTCTGCCAACAGAGCCGCGAGGAACCAACCGGAGGTTGGTGACGAGCGGTGTGATTTTCTTTCAGATATCGGGCCTTGGCTCCCACAGTTCTCTCTGAATAATCCGTGGCGTAGCACGGGCACACTGCTAGTCCTCTATCAATTGTGTATACATCTGTCCCTACACTTCAGGCTACGCTGAAACTACCCTCACTAGGACTGACTCTGCCAATGAGAGGATGGCCCTAATAGGTCCCAGAACCATGGATATGACCAGCCCTATTGGGCGTATCCATCAACATGGGTATGCCCACCTGTCCCCTATAACCAGCTCGTTTTGGGGATTTTGGGGCCTGCACGGGGCCGTTTTCCCGCCTCGTGCTGCCCCCCCCTGGTTCCTCCCTTCTAGGAGGCCTTCTTGGGGCCCTATACGGCCCTTGTATGCCTACTGGTGTGCCGTGGGGACGCTGGGCGGTTTGTCCATTGCTCAGCTGATTTTTCAATTTTGCACCCCCATGTGGGGCCCTTTTCGTGGCTCAGCCTTGCTGTATCGATCTGCCCAGCACTCGCCTTGCGGTATCAATGCACCCCAGCAGTCGCCTTGCGGTATTGATGCGCCCCAGCAGTCGCCTTGCGGTACCGACCTGCCCCAGCATCCTCGATATTGATGCGCCCCAGCACTCGCCTTGCAATATTGATGCGCCCCAGCAGTCGCCTTGCGGTATCGATGCGCCCCAGCAGTTGCCTTGCGGTACCGACCTGCCCCAGCATCCTCGATATTGATGCGCCCCAGCACTTGCCTTGCAATATTGATGCGCCCCAGCAGTCGCCTTGCGGTATCGATGCGCCCCAGCACTCGCCTTGCGGTACCGACCTGCCCCAGCATCCTCGATATTGATGCGCCCCAGCACTCGCCTTGCAATATTGATGCGCCCCAGCAGTCGCCTTGCGGTATCGATGCGCCCCAGCACTCGCCTTGCGATACCGACCTGCCCCAGCATCCTCGGTATTGATGCGCCCCAGCATTCGCCTTGCGGTATTGATGCGCCCCAGCACTCGCCTTGCGATATTGATGCGCCCCAGCAGTCGCCTTGCGATACCGACCTGCCCCAGCATCCTCCTGGCCATATTGATGCACCCCAGCACTCGCCTTGCCTGGCCGTATCAATGTGCCTTAGCACTCGCCTTGCTGAATCGACCCTTGAAACACCATATTGGGCATACCCATATGCGAGTTTGGGCATACCCACATTGTCTATCTGGGCATACCCATATGCCTATATGGGCATGCCCACCCTACATAATGTGGTCTTGCCCACAGTTGGTGGGGTATATCCACCGGTCTCCATGTGGGTATGCCCAGATCCTGCATGGGCACGCCCACATATAAATTCCAAATTGTGGGCGTACCCACCTGAAGCGCCACCTGGGCATGCCCATATTCTACGTGGGTGTATCCACCTTGAGTGGATATATCCATATTATTTTTAAAAAATGTGCTGGGTATGACCACGTATGGTGGGCATGCCCAGCTTTCATTAGGGTTAGGTGGGCATGACCACAGTTTGTTTGGTTCCCACATGGGCATACCCATGCCATGTGGGTATGACCATGACTTCGCCGTGGGTATGACCATTCCATGGCGGGTACACCCACATCTGCCCAAAAGACTTGTGATTTTTTTTTTTTTTTTTTTTTTTGCCCTTCTCCTTGCTCTCAACGTGGTGGTATATCATCATTTACACAAAATATTGGAACTATGTTGTTTCATAGCCTTCCCGGACGAAATGGACAAAATTTTCCCAATTGGGAGCATAGGCGGTAGTAATCCGCATTCGGATGGCTGTTTTTTTTTGTTTTATTTTCTTTGAAATTTTTGTCTTTTTCCTGCTCTCATCATGGTTGTATAGATAATTTACTCAAAAGCTTATGCCAATGCTGTTCCCTACCCTCAGCAGATCAAATGGACAAAAATTTCCCAATTGGGAGGTTGGCGGTAGCAGTCCGCATTCGGATGGCTGTTTTTTTCTTCTTTGGTTCGACAACGTGAGTTTATATTCCTATGTGCCCTACATGAACATGGTGCCATCGGTCAATGGTTATGGTGCTCGCCAAAATTCGGGTCTTACCTCATCCTTTTCTCCAGAGGTCGCCGGTTCGATCCCTGCTCAAGTTCTTTTTTTTTTTTTGTCCTTCTATTATTTGTTCTCCGCAGCCTAAGTATGAAGTATCTACTGACACTGGTATCAAATTGCATTCAGCTCACCCCCGCGCTTGCACTGCGCTCTTCACCCGACCCGATCCAGAGTAACTTCCTAATTGGGATGTTGGCGGTAGTGTTCCTAATTGGGGTCGGGGACTTGGCAAAATTTTTGGCTACCGTTTTTTTTGTGCCTTTTTTTTATTTTTATGCGTCATATTCCTAACGTAGCTCGCGAGTAATTTTGACTTGGATATAAATAAAAAGCAGCATAAAGTAAAAGCATATTGCATGAGAAAGGTATACCAGATAGAGGACAAAACAGATGTGAAAAAACGAACAACAAATAACTAAAGACCTTCGGCGTCTAACTCATCGATGAGATCGGTCAACCAACCGTTCTGAGAAAATTCGTTTCAAAATGCATTGCATGTGATTCAGGAGAAAGACATAATGCATAACGGGAACCGGGACAAAGTATACAGCAAAAAACCGTACGCAATAAGGAGGGAAATAAAGTGGGTGGCATGAGATAAACTAACTAGTCGTCGAAAAGGCCGATGTAGAACCGTAGCAGCTCACAATGAGGTTCGGCATCCTCGGATACCACGAGGCCTAGCCCCTTCGGCAGCGCACGCCAGCTCCCCGCGGTCCAAACCTGCGTCTGGCGCTGGATGCGCGTCGGTTCGCCGTGGTACTTGACGACAGTTCCTACAAAGGACTCCGAGACGTCCTCGCCGTTGATGTAACGGCACGTCAATCCAGACGCGCCAGATGGGGCAGACTGGGAGCCAGCGCCGTTGGAGCCGCTCGCGGCGGGCGCTATAGCATTTTGGGCTGTGTTTGGGCCTATAGTCCTCGGGCGCTTTCCACTGCGCCCAGTCTGCTCCGGAGCTTGCGTTTGTTCGAGACCTCGGGCGCGTCACTGAGTGGCACGTCGAGCATGTCCGTTAGCGGCAGGTCACATTCCTCTGTATGAACATGTCAGTATAGCCCCTCCGTACCGATGAAATAGGAACGTACCTTCTGTCCAGGAAACGATCCTCGGTGTATCTTCCTCCACAGTGTCCTCCGTTCCCAGATATCTCGCCTTCATCGCCGCCACCATCACTTTCATTGCCACGGCGTCCTTGATGTTCGCAATGGCGAAGCCCGGCCTGGGGTAGACCAACTTGAGCTCCACCGGCCACTCGATGATGCGCAAACGTAGCTTGATCGCCATGTCGAGCCACTTCCAGGACATGTCCTTCGGTGGCACCAAGTTGTCGCCGCCCTGTGCCAAAGCGACGTCTGAAAGGAGCCTAAGATTCGACCACGCCACTGAAACAAAGACGATGTACGTATATCGTTTAAGAACATCTTGCGCAGCAGACGACATCTTGTGTCGCGATGATTATTTTCCGTCGATGTTTGCACGAAGTCGATGATTATGGGGTGATCGATCCCGCGCGCTGCAGCGTCACGCGATTCCATTGCCACAACTCTATACCTATGTCAGTGATCTGTTCATATCATCGGGAACTGACTCACTGATGCATCGCTTTTATATCACTGAGCTCCCGCTTGATGGCGTCCTTGAACCGCACGTAAACGCCACTGAAAAATTGACCCCCACCCCTGATAATGGCGTTGTCGGTAAAGGGGTCGATCGCGTAGCCGCAGATTTCGATGTTGCAGGTGTTCGCAGTGACCGTGCTCTGTAACAAAATCAGTGTGTAGTTGAAAATGAGGGCCGGGAATGACTTGCCATATTGATGAACGGTTCGACGACTTTTGTGAGCATCGCGTGCGCCCGGTCGTTTGCCTTCTGGTCGTCCAGCATCACCGTGGTCGCCTCGCTGTACCAGGACATCAGGTCTGCGACGCACGCAGCCCGCGTGCCAGGATCCTTCGCGTTGTCCTCTGAGAGGTGGGCAAATAGTTCTCAGTACTTGGCACGCATGACCTCATGATACTCCTTCTTGCTCACTGAATAACAGTACATCAGCTGCGGCGCCTCGCATGGAGCAACACATTAAGACTTACTGCCTTTGGGCTGAGGGTTACAGGACCGCTCTTGCATTTGGAAGGCGTTCCACGGGTTTGTTTTCCACCCCAGTTTAGTCATCTCGCCAATGGCTTTGAGGACGGCGGAGACCTTCTTCCCGTCCTCGCGTGCCACTTCCCGGAGGATGTTGTGGTAGGCCTGGCGCGCCGCGAGAGCCTTGTTTACGCCAGCCGCGCTGAGAGGTCCGGGCTTGATCTCCCACAGTGGCGGGCAGGTCGGGTCGTCGTCATCCGGCTCCTGCACGTCGTCATCCGGCTCCTGCGCGTCGTCGTCCGGCTCCTGCGCGTCGTCGTCCGGCTCCTGCTCGTCTGCGTTGTCCTGGTCGGCGTCCGAATCGTGTTCACCGTGCTCGTCGTCTGTGGCCCTGCGCTTTCGTCGGTGGCGCCCCTCGCCCCACGTATCCTGCTGGTACTCTTTCATCGCCTCTGCCTCCTCCTCCTCCTCGCTCACGTAAACTCCCTCCCAGGGTACCTGGCGGGCGATCTCGTTGTGCTGGTGCTCTGCCTTTCACCTCTCCTTCTCGGAGTCGCTGAAGTTTGACTCCGTGTCGTTGTCATTGTCGTTGTCATCATCGTCGTGGGGCTTGAGTTTGTTCAGGTCAGCAGGGGTGCTCGAACGGGAGTACTGGAACGAGTGTGCGGGGCTGGCGCTGGAATGTCCCAACTGCGGCGTGGGGCTGCGGAAAAGGCCATGTCCCTTGTCGTAGGATGTGTGGCCGCGGGAATTGACGCTGGGTAGCAGATCTTCCTCATCCTCGTCGTCGGGTGAAGGATTCGACGGTGGCGGGGCAGGCTAAGAAAGGGTAAGACAATCATCAAGTCCGAGTGGCACTGAAAGCACGCATACCTTGGGGGTCAGCTTCTTGTCCTTATTTCTCTCAACATCTTGCTCGTTCAAGGGCGTAGGATTCGACGGCAGCTGCGCGGCCTAACCACGAGTCAGTCAATCACAAAACACGACTAGCACTAAGAGCGCATACCTTTCCTACAACATTTTTCCTTGATTTCTTCCCCTCCTGGACAGCGGTAGTGTTGGCAGCCTGGTATTATACGCGGTCAGATAAACACCAGCTTTCAATGTGATGAAGCGGCGTACCTCGGCCGCCGTCTTCCCCTTCCTTACCTTAGTGACTCTGGCGGGTTTTGGCTCGGGATTCAGGCCTAGGTTCACCACTGTCTTGGCGGTACTATTGGAATGCAGGGCGCGTTTGGTGGGCGCTGGCTGGCCAGACATGGCGGCAGTTTGTGGGACGGCAAGTGTGTGTGCAGGGGTGAAACCGAGGCGCTAATTTCCAAGCGTCAGAAAAGATACTAGCTGGCCGAAAGTGCCCTACTATTGTTCGCTTGTCGTACGATTGGCCCATCAGTGAAAATCCAGGATGGCCACTTCGGCGCCTTGATCGGGCAACTTGTACCATCAAGGCCACTGCACGAGCGCTCGATTAGGAAAGCGTCGCGCGCATCCAGTAAGCTATCCTATGGACAATGAGCACTCCTCCCCCGTCTATAAGTACCTGCAGCACTCACTTTCGAATCCCTCCCCCCTCTCGTCTCATAATCACCCGACCTGCGCCTACCCGTCCACGACTGTGAGTTCCCTTCGTTCGTGTTCTGTTCATCCTTCCTCACCTGCATTTGCAGCATTTCATTGTTACATTCTTGGACTCCATGTCAGTTATGCCACTCCTGATATTGCCGCATTTACCCTTTGCTTAGGCACCTCTACACCCTCTTTCCTTGCGGTTCTGACTGCCGGCGCTCCGCCCCTCCCTCCGTTCAACCTATTCTCTCAAGGTGAGGTGCTTTGCGGTTCGATCGTGTTGGCGCTCCTCACCCCTGATAATTCCAGCATCTCCGCATTCCTACGGCCGCCTGCGCGCCCCGCCTGCGTCCCCCGCCTGGGGTGCTCCTCATTCTGCAATGCCCTGCACCTAAGTTCTTTAACATCCGTGCCCTCTGGCTCATAAATCGCCAACTGGTCGAGCCGTGCCACCGGCTCCTTCACACCCAAAACGACGACGTCTAGCTGCCGACGTGGCCGACGCGTCTGAGGAGGAGGAGGAGGAAGAGGAAGAGGAGGAGCCACCGTCCAACCCATTCCTCGAGCCGCCTACCCACACTCGCCCGACCGATTACCTGATCAGCAGGTGCCCCGCCTGTTTCGGTGGCCTCGTCCATGATCCTACGCAGCTGGTCGACATACAGGTGTGCGTCGACGCCTGCTTCACCCAGAAGCGGCGTCGCAGAGGCGCTCGAGATCCACCTCGCACACACCCTAATTCACTGTTCGCGCAGAAGGCCACCGCCGATCAAATGGGCGTGCATGTTGACGAAGTCCGCCCAGCGAGAGGTCGATCAGCGAAAAAGGCACGAACACAGGCGGAGGAGGAGGACGACAAATACGAAGGGGCATCTCTCAAAGTCCCGCGCTCCGTCTTGAACGAGTGCAAATCCTCCTTCAAGGCTGCAGACGACAAGCGGGAGAAGGCCAGCACCAAGTTCTTCGACGACACGGGATCATGGGCATACTCTGCCGCCATGATCGCGTCCTCTGGCTCTTCAAATGCGTACAGTGGGGGGGAAGCAGTACTATGTACTGTTTCTGCTGGAAACACTCTTCCAGCACCTGCCCGCCAACATCCGGGTCGGTGTATTATACGACATAGCGTGCCAGCTCCACCGCTCATGTGTCAAGTACAAATTTTTAGACCGGTACCTGGACCGCATCCTTTTCGCGGTGTCGGTCTTTCACGCGTTTGGCCATCGCTGGCCGTGCCAGCTCATTTACTACCCATTGAAGTGCTGCGGGTTTGGCTTCACGAACGGCGAAGGTTGCGAACGGTTTTGGCATTCAATCAGCAAGCTCATCTCATACCTGCGCGTGGCCGGGGTACGTATATCGTCGGATTACAGTGTTACCCTAGTATTAACCGACGGCCCCTGCAGTATCACCACCGGCTCTTCACTATCGACCTGCAGATCGAGCACGCAGACAAGGCGAGCCTCGGACGCCTGGCAAGCTGGCTGCTGCGCGGACAGCGCACTGCGAGGGCAAACTGCGCGATGCACTGTCCGACTTGGCCGCATCTGGAGTCGCAGAGGCGGTCCTACGAGCGCAATGGGCAGACCAGATAGCCGTCCAGACGAAGCCTGTAGCTCGTACATTGATTTTCTTTGAGGTCTTGGTCCGTTCTTAGTAAAGATACCAGGTCGATCAAAAATGCAGGGGCAAGCGGCGGTTGAGCAGGTGCTTGAAGCTCGCCAAAGGGCACAGCAACTTTTTGAGCGGGTGGCATCGCTGGAAGAAGCTCTGGCAGACGAGTTTTGCATGCCTGAAGTCAGTTTGTACGCCCGCATGAATCTCGACGACGCACGAACAGCGTGGAAGCAAGGGAAGGATAAGGCTGTCCGACTCGAGCAGCAGCTCGGCATCGACGATACCACGCAGCTCAACAAGCTGAAGCACAGCAAATATTACGCCTTGCAGATGAACGGGAGGGCTGTGAAGGAGCGCTTGCGGGCAAAGCTGAGGGATCGGAAGTTTGAATTGGATCCAATCGAGCGGTCATTTCGTCGGACAAGGAGTGGTATGTGCTTGTAATAATCGATCTGAGCTATACTAACGATACGAGAAGAAAACCAGCGCAACGAGCATGCTGGTGCAGCAATCAAGCGGCGGGAGCCGAATATTGCCAGACTTGTCAAGGAGTATAACAAGATTTGCGACCAGATCGAGGCGCTGATCAAGGCGAAGAAGGCGCCCGCAAGAGCGGGGGCACCGGTGCCCATGCCTGCGAAAGGGATCTACCAGTTGGATGTCGACGACGTGATCTGGCAGGATCTGGGTTTGGACGGCGACGAGGAGGGAGCTCCGCCTTTGTGGCTGCAGGACGACAAGGTGCGCTTGGGGATACGAGCACTACTCCAGAAGGATCGTTGCCACGAAGAGGCGCCGCGCTTGCTGAGGGAGCGCAGCCACCTGCAAATTTGGTTCACGACGGAGTGGAGGGCGGTCAATGAGGCCTTGAAGGCAAGCACAGGTACACTGTTTTTTCGTCGCAATAACTTTCCTAACCGGGTGATAGGTGGTGTGTGCTATCAATTTGAGCTCCGAGGCGACGAGCTGCTGCAGCTTTACGTCCTATGGAAGAAATCCTTGGACCAAATGCCTTTTGACGACGTGCATCTTCCCGAATGGGGTCCCACTGATGCGCAGATTCTAGCGTGCCAGATTGCAGGGGTCACGGCATCATGGGCGGAATACGACTCAGATGGGGGTGAGGAGGAGGAGGACGACGACGACGACGACGACGACGATTTGTTCCAAATTCTACAGGTGGTGGAGCGAGCGGACAATCACAGGGGGGGTGAAAAGGAAGAGGAGAACGGTTGGGCATCGGAGGAGGATTTCTTCGCTTAATTCCACTTTTGAATTCATTTAAACCGCGACGTGTCGTTGGCACGTGGTCGTTCAGATGCCGAAGCCTGCCGAACCGGGTCACTTTAAGTGACGGCACTTCGGCTATCAGACACCTATTTTGGTCTTGCTCCCAACTACCATGTACATATTGTAGGTACAATTGTAGATAGGATTACAATGTAGCGAGGCGAATAAAAATACAGCGATGCGGATAATAAACGAGCAAGTACGATGGACGAACGGCGCTCCCCGCCCGCTCCCCCCCAGAAAAAATACCAAAGCGGCGAAAAACACAAGGCAGCAATACACTCAGCATGTGCGGTAGACTGACAATTTCCCAAAGGAGGAGGCGCAGGCCAATGTGGTGCGGGCCATATTTTCTGATGGCGACGGTGCGCGATCGAGCTTACGACAAATGGGATAGTTGTGGTGGCCTGATTGCGCCCGCTTTGGGCGTATGGATATAAAATGATGAGGTGGGTGGGTGCATTGCCCTACACATCCCACTTACCCAAACACCATGCAGACTGAGCTCCCAGGCTACTTTGTTCGTATCCCCGCACGTTTTCCCCGCCCCAACGGCGGTGCTTATGTTGCTCCCGCCCCCGAACCGCCTCGCGCCCGCCCTCTCAAACAGCCGGAGCTCCCGGAGTTCTTCCAGCGCGGACTTCCTCCCTTTTTGCAATACTTGAAGCAGGACCATGCTAACCATGTCCGGAAAAATGAGTTAATGTGCGACCGCCGTTTCTTGGGGCGAGAGACTCGGCAGCCTGTACCTCGCCAGGCCACCGTCGCTCTCCGGCTGCCCCACACCCTGGCTTCCACCCCCGAGGAACACCAAGGCAACGCGCACGTGGTTGTGGGGTATGCTGCCAAGTGTGCGCGATGGTACCTACTTTTCTGGGCTGCTTGCAAGCATGGTACGTGCATACACTCCGTCTCTCGCTCCTTCTGACGTTCGCCTCGCAGCCGCCTCAATTTTCGAGCGCTCCCCCGAGGAGATTGCTGCCGCGAGGGAGGAACGGGTCGCCATCTTCAGGGCTCTGTTGGGGCCCGCCGCACGTGCTTACCGTACATCCACCTTACTTTTGCCACACCTTTCCCTGACTAACATTGTGCACAGTCGACACCCCCGACGTCCTCGTTAACTACCACGTCGACTTCATCAATGAGACCGTCACTGGTTTGTCCCTCTTGCTTTCTTCTGACGGCGCTTTCTTGACTATGTCTATCCTCGCAGTTTGGACGCCTGACAACGACACCTACATGGCCGCCGTCGCTGCAGACGACATCGCCGCCCAAGACGATGCGCCGGACGATGCGCCGGACGACACATAGGATGGCGCCCCCGTCGTCAACGACCTCTTCGACAAACTGCCTGCCTCGAGCTCGATCCCCACCAGCGTCGTCGGCCCCAGTAGCACATTCTCCAGCCTCCGTGATTTGATGGACGCCTTCAGTGCGTGTGCTGGCCCCTCTGCTTCGTTTTCCTTGCTAATTCTCACCTGCAGATGACACTCCCCCTCCTGCTCTTCCGACTGGGCTCATGATTGAGGTCGACCATGAGTTTCGTGCCCGTCGCCGCATCGTTGGCGCCGTCGGGGTGGTGGCGGCCGTGGCATCGCCGCTTGGTTGGCCTCCATTCCGGCAGCGGCAGGCACAGTGCCAGTTGCAGGGACCGGCGAGATGTTTTGGCCGGGTCCGGGCGGCGATGAGGACGAGGGTCACGAGAACGGTTGGTTGACCGATCTCATCGATGAGTTAGACGCCGAAGGTCTTTAGTTATTTGTTGTTCGTTTTTTCACATCTGTTTTGTCCTCTATCTGGTATACCTTTCTCATGCAATATGCTTTTACTTTATGCTGCTTTTTATTTATATCCAAGTCAAAATTACTCGCGAGCTACGTTAGGAATATGACGCATAAAAATAAAAAAAAGGCACAAAAAAAACGGTAGCCAAAAATTTTGCCAAGTCCCCGACCCCAATTAGGAACACTACCGCCAACATCCCAATTAGGAAGTTACTCTGGATCGGGTCGGGTGAAGAGCGCAGTGCAAGCGCGGGGTGAGCTGAATGCAATTTGATACCAGTGTCAGTAGATACTTCATACTTAGGCTGCGGAGAACAAATAATAGAAGGACAAAAAAAAAAAAAGAACTTGAGCAGGGATCGAACCGGCGACCTCTGGAGAAAAGGATGAGGTAAGACCCGAATTTTGGCGAGCACCATAACCATTGACCGATGGCACCATGTTCATGTAGGGCACATAGGAATATAAACTCACGTTGTCGAACCAAAGAAGAAAAAAACAGCCATCCGAATGCGGACTGCTACCGCCAACCTCCCAATTGGGAAATTTTTGTCCATTTGATCTGCTGAGGGTAGGGAACAGCATTGGCATAAGCTTTTGAGTAAATTATCTATACAACCATGATGAGAGCAGGAAAAAGACAAAAATTTCAAAGAAAATAAAACAAAAAAAAACAGCCATCCGAATGCGGATTACTACCGCCTATGCTCCCAATTGGGAAAATTTTGTCCATTTCGTCCGGGAAGGCTATGAAACAACATAGTTCCAATATTTTGTGTAAATGATGATATACCACCACGTTGAGAGCAAGGAGAAGGGCAAAAAAAAAAAAAAAAAAAAAAATCACAAGTCTTTTGGGCAGATGTGGGTGTACCCGCCATGGAATGGTCATACCCACGGCGAAGTCATGGTCATACCCACATGGCATGGGTATGCCCATGTGGGAACCAAACAAACTGTGGTCATGCCCACCTAACCCTAATGAAAGCTGGGCATGCCCACCATACGTGGTCATACCCAGCACATTTTTAAAAATAATATGGATATATCCACTCAAGGTGGATACACCCACGTAGAATATGGGCATGCCCAGGTGGCGCTTCAGGTGGGTACGCCCACAATTTGGAATTTATATGTGGGCGTGCCCATGCAGGATCTGGGCATACCCACATGGAGACCGGTGGATATACCCCACCAACTGTGGGCAAGACCACATTATGTAGGGTGGGCATGCCCATATAGGCATATGGGTATGCCCAGATAGACAATGTGGGTATGCCCAAACTCGCATATGGGTATGCCCAATATGGTGTTTCAAGGGTCGATTCAGCAAGGCGAGTGCTAAGGCACATTGATACGGCCAGGCAAGGCGAGTGCTGGGGTGCATCAATATGGCCAGGAGGATGCTGGGGCAGGTCGGTATCGCAAGGCGACTGCTGGGGCGCATCAATATCGCAAGGCGAGTGCTGGGGCGCATCAATACCGCAAGGCGAATGCTGGGGCGCATCAATACCGAGGATGCTGGGGCAGGTCGGTATCGCAAGGCGAGTGCTGGGGCGCATCGATACCGCAAGGCGACTGCTGGGGCGCATCAATATTGCAAGGCAAGTGCTGGGGCGCATCAATATCGAGGATGCTGGGGCAGGTCGGTACCGCAAGGCGAGTGCTGGGGCGCATCGATACCGCAAGGCGACTGCTGGGGCGCATCAATATTGCAAGGCAAGTGCTGGGGCGCATCAATATCGAGGATGCTGGGGCAGGTCGGTACCGCAAGGCAACTGCTGGGGCGCATCGATACCGCAAGGCGACTGCTGGGGCGCATCAATATTGCAAGGCGAGTGCTGGGGCGCATCAATATCGAGGATGCTGGGGCAGGTCGGTACCGCAAGGCGACTGCTGGGGCGCATCAATACCGCAAGGCGACTGCTGGGGTGCATTGATACCGCAAGGCGAGTGCTGGGCAGATCGATACAGCAAGGCTGAGCCACGAAAAGGGCCCCACATGGGGTGCAAAATTGAAAAATCAGCTGAGCAATGGACAAACCGCCCAGCGTCCCCACGGCACACCAGTAGGCATACAAGGGCCGTATAGGGCCCCAAGAAGGCCTCCTAGAAGGGAGGAACCAGGGGGGGGCAGCACGAGGCGGGAAAACGGCCCCGTGCAGGCCCCAAAATCCCCAAAACGAGCTGGTTATAGGGGACAGGTGGGCATACCCATGTTGATGGATACGCCCAATAGGGCTGGTCATATCCATGGTTCTGGGACCTATTAGGGCCATCCTCTCATTGGCAGAGTCAGTCCTAGTGAGGGTAGTTTCAGCGTAGCCTGAAGTGGTCCCTACCCAGTGCTCATGCATACAGTTGATATTCCGATGGACGCTCAACGCCGTTAATAAATGCGGTCACAGTCGCGTACCATTCCCCGTCTGCCTCCGTTTATAAGTAAAAAATTCCTCGAAAAGCAGGGGTACTTACCCATATAATCACCCGTCGCGTCCACTTCAAAGTTCTCGAGAAAACCCGCGCAGCCCGTGCCGTACAGCGACTCCCAACTGAGTTTAGGCACGCATCTGCCTGAGCCCAATGTCGTTCGGGGGAGGCGAAGCTCACACCAACCCGCGTCCGACGTCTTCCGCAAGGTCGCAGGGCAGCTAGCGCCAGACCCGCACACGTGGTCCTTGTCGTACGCGAATACCCAGGTGAACCCTCGCTCTATGGTTCTCCGGATCATTTTCTATGCCTTTATGTGATGGTCTACGTCGTCGTGTATCACGAAGTGGCACGAAGTGGCACGAAGTGGCACGAAATATAGAAACTCGGCATTCCTTTCTCTACCATTAACACTCGAATCTCGTTACGCATGACCAGCTTAGATTGTGCAGATGCGGGGACATGAGCGTTGATTAGGTTGACCTCTTTCATGAGGCGTAACACCCGTTTTTCCTCGGGCGTGTTGGCGGTGGTCATGTCCCCGGATGCTACTCTTTCTGCCATAAGGTGGATAGTAGCCGGAGAAACTGTACCAAACTGCGCAGCAATATGATCAAAACTGGCGCGGCCCACTTTGAAACTTGTACGAAGGAGGAGGGCTCGGCATTGAATCATGTTAAAGGCCGTGAACATGAAAGAATAATGCTCTCGAAAGCGACGATCGCCCACATTAAAGAAGTGCTTGATGTGCCGCTTGAAACTGAGCGAGGAACGCCGCCGAGAGTTCTCTAAACCGCCAAGACCGCATGGGAAGAGGGTAGGGTACATCATTGGAAATAGATCAGGATTTTACAACTCGTTCGCGGGCTTGAGGTCGTGAGGGATTTCGATGTAATTAGACCCAGCAGTTTTCATGTGCTTCAAGGCCGTAGCTCGAAGTTCAACCGAAGGCGCGTTACCATCCACGTCTGCAAAAACGACGCTCTGGAAGGGGATTACAGGGGGAGTAGGAGGTAGGATCTCAGAGAGACGCGGTGCAGATGACGCGCCAACCGTGGAAGCTTGAGAATCCTCCGAAGCAGGGGCGGCCTCGGGCAAATGAGATCCGGGCACATAGTCAGACGTGGCAGAATCGATGCCGGCATCGGGAACAATGTGCTGAATGTGAAAGGGCAGCATCGATTCAGTCGGCAGGGACTCAAGAACGGCGTCGTCGATCATGACTTTCCGGTACAGGCGATTATGTTCTTTCAGCCAAGCAAGAGCGTTCGCGATCTTCTCCTTGCGGACAATCAAGGGACTGGCTCGCGTTTTAATCACTCTTCTGTCGGTGGCCGAGAGCCAACAAAGATGACGCAAACTGGTGTGACGACGTCTGCAGTGGACGGCGGGAGAGTTTTGGCAATAGCGGAGGGTCGTTGAGGATAGAGAATAATATGGCCCCGAACGCCACGCTACGCGACTGGGAGCCTACTATCAGTGTCGTTCTCTCGGAGTTGAATAATCCAGCACTTTTCACGACACAAGGCAATCATGGCTTCTTCAACCACCATCAGATTTTCTAGCTGGGGTGGAACGGGACCGTGGTAATTGAAGTTCGCCGTTCCGAGCGCAGGGACACGACCAGCATTTAAATCTCGTCGACACCCGAGGCACACAGCAAGAACGAGCTCCTCGGTTTCTGGGTCTGTTTCCAAGCTGGACGGATCAATGAGCATACTACAGTATGGGGAATGCCGAGGTATTGGCATGGGGGTTTCAGGGCATCCGCTGTCAATCCACGGTGTACCTTCTTCGACTTCTGCGCCGCTATCGAGCTCCGATTCACAATCGACTTCCATGCGGTCAGAGCTCACTGGCTGGCGGTCAGGCCGTCTCAAAAGGTCTACTTTTTTTGACGTCATCTAAGCTGACGAGTCCTTTGTCCGCAACAGGGCACGATTCACCAATATTTCACCAGAAATGTCGAGATTAAAGTTTTTGAGCAACGGCTCCTTGAGGTAGGCTGGGACCAACTACGGCCATTGTTTGCGTATGCGGGCGCTTTCCATTGCGCAAGCGTGGCGCACTGTTCCAGGGACAGTGTGCGTTCCTTCTACACGCTTCCGTGTTAAAAGTCTTTTCATGAACCCAGTGAGATGCCGTCGAAGTTGTTTCGCCTCATCCGACTCAGCGTAGGCGACATCGTGCAGTTCGAGAAGCCGCCTCAATGCGCGTACCTTGAGGATGGGGGTAATCTGCTCGATGATATGGATTTGAAGGAGCGTAGACGGGCCCAGGTTGTCTTCAAAGTCATCCTCGGGGAATGAACTGGCAATTGAACTGCAGCCTAAATGCGAAGCCGCACCCTCACGGGAAATGCAGAGACCACTGCTGACATGCAGAGAAAGAGAGCCGCGCAACTCATCTCGACCTGTGTTCTTCGCAAGAGGTAGACCGTGAGCATGAGCCAAGGCTAATAGGGTCCCCTTTGGCAACACTTCAATAGTGTTGAACAAGGTACGGGCAGAGTGCGAGGCGCCATGTTGAGCAACAATATCGTCACGACGGAGACTCAGAGTACGGAGCAAGTCAGCACGATCCGAATACTCCCAGCCGACGCATATCGAAACTATTCTTGCATGGGATTCCGGGAAGCGATCGATGCCGGCAGATAATACAACACTCAGAGCACTAAAGGACATCGATTGCTGTGTACTGAAGGCATCATAAGATTTTTTTCATTTACAGGAGTGCATAGACGGCGCAACGGAACCTTTGCAAGACCCTACACAGCCGCCTGCAAGTAAATGACAAATCAACGCGTGACGAGCACCGAGAGCGGTGAGATTGGGCAAACGAGCAATGTGATGTGCATCAAGTAGCTTCGCCAACTGAGACACATCCACCATCAAAATGTTCGCAGAAGGGTGCGGAGACAAGAAGAGAGATTCAAGGGTATCCAGACCAGATACAGGACGGACGATGGGGCCTTCGGACGAAGAAGCGGGTGGAATGTAATGCACAAATGACAAAGATGGACCAGTGTTATTTAATCTTGCGGATGGTTGAGACTGATGTACTGGTAGAAATGTCAGCAGACGGAAGGGAGAAGGGGGTTAAGATTACCTGGCGAAGGGAGGGCGGCCGGCGGATAAGGATTGGGAGCCGAAGGAGAATCTAAGGGGCGCCGTCAATGACATTCCATGTGAGGAGAACAAACAAACGGAGAGAGTGCGCCGAAGAAGCATTGTGGTTGCGAGGCAGGGCACCTGCAGTGAGTTAGGAATGTAAAGGACGTTAGGTGGCGCATACCAGAAAGGGGATGCAGTGGATCAGGAAAGAATAACCAAGCGTCGAATGAGGGATCAAGATGGAGGCCTTGATATATGAGATGGTCGGGGACGTAAGCGGCCCACTCAAAACCAAGGACGACATCAAAAGCACCTGTGGAGCCGAGAGCACAGGGCAAGACAGTGGAGAGGTTGCCAAAAGGACCAAGTGTAGAAATAAGCAGACGATTTCCAGGAGCGGAGCGACCGAGTAAAGCGAGGAAAGCGGCAGAGATACGGATCCGAGGAGTCGGAGAAAAAGATACGGAGAGGGCAAAAACACCATCGACAGAGAGCGACATGGGCAGCAGTGAAAGGAAGGGAGTACGTGCGGTCGCTTTAAGGAGCTCAGCCTTGACGACGTGATTGGCAACGGTAGGTAGGTAGGTAGGTAGTATTACACGGCCGGTCCCGCTTAGGACGTTTCCAGAGAGTATTGAAGTGAACATGCGCATGTACACTATTTTCCCTGGGTCTCCTCATAACCCCAAAAGCCGAGCTCACGGACGCAGTCTCTCGACTCGTCGCGGTAGAACCAAGGAGCTGTAAGGAAGCAAGATTAGCACGAAATAAGAGGAGCCACATTACAGGTCAAGCATTGTTCAATCTGAACACGGGAACGGCATAGACGATTTCGAGGACTTCATGTGCGAATTTGGCCACAAGTGCAATGTTAGGTCTGGAATATATCATGGCTTTCAGGAACTCTGTATTTGATTCTTCTGCCATGGAGCGTTGTAGGCCTGGGGAGTTAGAGAACAATTTTTCCAAAAACACACGGCGGAGTTCCACAAGCACGTCGAGGGACGTGCAGGTGACTAGCACATGCTCTGGTGTTTCAACCTCTCCTTTACAAAGTCTACAAAGCCTATCCGCCCGGCACACCGGCCGATACGCATGATCCACATAACGCAAGATTTCCACGGCCAATTGGTGTGTTGACAGCATAATGGAGGTAAGGGCCTCTCTGTGCTTCTGTGTCTTCACCACTGTTAAATAATGCCGCATAGTTGAAGTAATCTGCGTTGGTGGTTTGTCTTTGCGAGGTTCTATCCTTCCGTGAAGCAAATAGAGCTTGTCTGACGAGTCGACCGCATCTTGTAACCAGTCCAACATGAGTTCATCCACCAGCTTAATATAGTTCTCGACATCTTCTTTGGAAGTTGTGCCATTAAGAAGCAGCGAGGACATTGGAATGGTAGTCGTGAGGCAGCGGTGATTGAATCCTTGGCCCAGCATCTTTTACCCCTGGCCAACAGTTCTAGTGAACTGTCAAGAGCCGCTCTGGCATAGTGCTCTCTGTCGAGTCCAAGAAAATAAATCAGGTGCTTCAGGACGAGTTGAAGACGTCGAACTCGAAACGGAAAAGCAATGAATCAAACCATTAATTGATGAATGCCAAGATACTTCCTAATGCGACGAAATGATCGAGAAAACGGTGGGTACAAAAACCCACTATAAAGATAGCGGGCATAACTCTAGCGACCCTCTGCACTACCTCGGCATTCATCGGCGCGTAGCACCGCCCTCCCGTTCCTTCTCGAATCTCCAGTGCTACCCCGCTGCATCCGCCGGTGTTCCGCCACCGTCCTCCTTCGCTTCACCCGGACTAGTGTTGTGAAACAACGGCGCGCGGTTGTACACCGAAGACCAGCTCCTCATTAGCCCCTCTTCCTTCCAACGGACTACAAATTTCCAGATGTCGCAAGACGTTGGGAGATTGGGAGATGGCGCGGACGAAGGCAGGGATATACGGTGCGATGGTACGCGGCTGTTGATTTGGAGTTTCTTCGCGGTTCGAGGTGGTCAGTCTTTTGTTTTTGCGTACCTCCCTCTGTTTTTGGGAGGTCCACTACGTCTCTGGAGCATCGCCGCCCTGCTGCAGCTCCGCCCGCGTGAGCAGGCCGTTCTCGAACTCACTCGGCCTCTCTGCACGAGCCCGCACCGTGAAGCCGCCACTCGTTGCCTGTGCCTTTGCCCATGCATGGTTTATGTCGCTGCGCATCGTGGAGATCCAGCGCAGGTTACGACGAGCGCATGCCGGGTGATTCTGCCATCGCGCGAGGACGCGCCCAGGACATGTGGTCTCGTACGCTCCTTCCTCTCCCCTTAAACTCCTTCGCACAGCTATCCATCTTAATGCGCACTTGTTTACCCTTCATTTCGCAGCAGGATACCTGCAAGTTGATGCAGAGCATTCGACCCAGGCATCGGTGCGGTGTTTGTTTATTTCTGGGAAGATGCTTTTCGTGTGTGTGCATGCACCCGGTCTCGGACTTGGACCCTGCAAGGTCATCGCGCGCGGATGAAGCGGAGGTCCCACGGGACTCCCTCACGCCAAGTTCGCCTACGCCATCGAGCCTGTTATTCCTTTTCAAGCTCCTCGCTCATATATCGCATTGCACTCGCGGACGCTTGCATCTCGCCGCGATATACTTCAAGACTTTGTGGATAGTTCGTTCGCGCTGCGTGCGGCGCCCGTCATCATACGCGGATGATGCGCATCCTTCCGCGCGGGTTATTTGGGCCCGCCGCACCGTTGCGCGGTATGTCGGTGCGCGCAGCCGCGCGGATCCTAGGATCCTGGTCATGCGTTGGAGGAGCAGGCTAGCTTCCCTTCACTCACGCTAAGTTCGTGCTCGTCTAGCTTTCATTCGCTCGCGCCAAGTTCAGTTCGTGCTCCTCCGATCCTTTCATGCCCATCTCGCTCGCATATCCTGGATATCCCGCTCGCTCCCTTCGCTTCGGCCGCTCGGCCTCATCCGGCGTGAGTGGTGAAAGTGCGCGCACCCACTCTTGCCGTCAAGTTCCTCCCTCTTCCTGCTATCTATTCTTCCCTATCTGTCAATGATCCCTACTTCAATAATCCTGTCTTGTTATTCGTTCGTGCTGTCTTCCCATTTGCTCGTTCCTGCAAGTTTCTACTGTACCATTTCGTTCAATTCGTAAGTCACAGGTCACAAGGGTCTTTTTTTTAGGAAATTTTGAGCGTGTCACAGGCATTTGAGGAGCTGAAAAAAAAAAAAAAAAAACGCGAGGCGGCAGTGAGTGGTGAGCAGCGGCGCGGAATGCCATTTTTTTTTGAGCTTTTCCGGTGTGTCCAGAATCTTGAGAACATCGGGAAGGCCAATAATTGCTGGGATGCGGGGTACGAAGGCAAGAAAAAGTGTAATTATGGCATCCAATTTTACAGGTCATTCAGTTCTTTATGTAAATGCTCAAACAGTGTTGGGGTACTTGTTGGCCATGTCTGAGAGCCTGCTCGCCTCATTTCTGGACACTTTATGAAAAAAATCGTGTCACAGCGACTTCAGGCCATTTACGAAATCTGAAGTTCGAAAGTTGCGGTCACAGGTCACAGCCGATTAACCGTTCTTTAACGAGATGCTCCTCATTCGTATGCGCATGTTGTGGGCTCATCTCCATCTAGCCACATCTCCATCCTCTTCCCTCCCCTGTCGTGCTTCGGATTCCGCATTCATCACTGCATCAGACTTTTGACATTCAGCTTGTGAGCTTGTACAAGGTCAAACAAGGTCAGACAAGGTCCCAAGCCCCACCAAAATGCGCGCAAGCTCACAAGCTCACAAACCTATGTCTCGATTATCACAAGGTCACTCGTTCGACTCCGTGTAGTGGTATAAATTTGGAATGAATTGTTCCAATCATCATGACCAGGTATGGTATGGCCATAAGAATTTGCAAGAAGCATCCTCCGATATTTCCCAAGGTTTTCCCACTCTATGCTGAAATTTTCGACAGGTTTTTTCTTCCGATTTGACCTCGTTTGACCTTGTGAGCTTGTCACAAGGTCACAAGGCCAAACAAGCTCCCAGCTGATTGTTAAATGGCTGATGTGCCATTTTCCCAGTCACGCAATACTACGCAAACTACGGCGCAGAACCAACGAACTGCGCCGCAGATTTCAACTATGGCAGAAGCTCGCGCAGTCCCCCAATGCGGACTAATTTTCACGCTTGCCGCAAACCTTTGGATCTTTCCGAAACCGGAATAACGGCTCCATAACTGCGGGCTGTGTAATTTGGAACCGATTCGGGGAATGGAAGCAATCCAACGGAGCCACTTTGATTCCATGCTCAAGAGTTTCCCCATTTCCCCCGCTTTTCTCACTCCGCCGCAGTTCACAACATGTTCGTTAAACTGCGGCCATGTACACTGGTTTTCTAGTATAAAGGGAACACCGTAAACACTCCTTCCCACCGAATCTCCCTCGCTCATGCTTCTTGATTTTAGGCCTCATTATTCCTCCCTTCTCAACAATTCGTCTGAGGGCCTATGAGCTTTGTTCAATCCTGTTTTCAGGCTGCTGCATCCTGGATTATGTTTCATGGTCAATTCCTCAACCTCGGACGGCCTCAATGTTAATGCCCCCTGCGACACGCAAGACTTTCCAGGAAATGCACCAAGCTTTTTGTGTTGCCCCTTTGCTGCTGTTGTTCACCGTCTATTGTCACTGTCTGTCTCGGCCGGCCCGCACATCCACTACCCACATCAATATGTTCCTTCGGCCTGTAATGTCTCATCCGGATGACGATGGTAAAGCACTACCCCTGCTTATTTGCCAAATTTCGCACCATTATTCTGCAGAACTCAACAGTCCCTCGCACCAAACACACACCACGCCGCAAACAATTGGGGGATGCTCACCAGAATTTCCTACTTCACGTAAGTTCCGCATTCCTTCATCTGCTCTGTTTAACCTCAATGTCTGAAGCGGTTCATCACCCGGCGACGGACTGGGTCGAGCGACCCTCGTGCTGTGTAGGAGTCCCCGGCTCTTGATTGATTTGTTACTCTCGCTGCTGCGGCAGCTGCACGGCCTGCAAGCCTCCGCCTCTGAGCGATGCCTGAGGGTCTATTAGATACACATTGATTTATATCAAATTACTTGGAATTTATTTCATGTCCGACTTTCTATATACACGAAACGTGAGCGCTGTGATTATGAGGACCTTGTGCCGGAGCGAAGCGATGGCATATCTTGTGAGGATTGATTGAAATGGTAGAGTATAACCCGAGCTTCGGCTTTCTCTATCTCTTGGTCCTTTCGTGAACTCTGCCTACACACTCCGGCTGCGACCCGAGTTCGCGGGGGTGCGAGCACCCTTTGGATCGTCATCTGATGCGCTGTTTGGCGACACAACGTGGACTCCCCCTCGTTCGATTTTTCGCGGGCGGTATTCGGATGGGGCGTGCTGTTCGGATCCGGCCGGCCTTCGCGGAGACGCTGGTCCGGCATGGTCCGCTGTGCTCCGGTGTAGTATAAGTTATAACAGCCCAATGGTAACGTGGAATTGTATTGGAGGCGGGCACATTGCATCTCTGCTTTTACGGGGCGCAAAACAACAAGCATTACAACCGGAATAAGTCGGAAGCTTAGCTGCGAGTTGAGTTCCTTTCCGAGTTCTTCGCTCGACCTTTTGCCCCTCGGACTCGGTCCGCTGCGAGCGATTGCCCGCTTTGCGCGTGCGTTGTTTGTCGGAAATTCAATTAAAATTTCCGTCGTCTTCGAGGAATATTATCCGAGGCTTCACGGTAGTTTTTGAAATGGCCATATTTTCTCGGTGGATTTTGAGTTGTTCTATCTTTCTTGGGTCTCATTCAAATGGAAACAGTGAAAAGGTATAGGCAGGGCATCTGAATGATATGGGTTGGATATGGGGACGGACGAAATGTCTGCACACCGTAGAAAGCAAAATTCTGACCTAGGTGAAGATCCTATCCAAAACTATATAAATCCTTAGCAAAATACAGTTTAATAAAATGTTGATAACTTCATTTGGTACAAAACTGCTACAAAAGTAGCTACAATCCATAACCGTTTCCAAAGACACCAATTCATTCATTGTCCCGAGCGTACGAAAGGACTATTGAAAGAGGGCCTTTCAGCAGCCATTTCGGGTGAGAACAAAAGAAGGTCTTTCCCATATAGCTGAAAGCCGCACCGAAAGGAATTCTTTTGGCGGCGCTTTCAGCTATGTGGAAACAAAGACTTTCCTAAATTTAGGAAAGCATTACGGAAACAGCATATTTCCGAGCGACCCCAGGGTGCACCCACAGGTGTACCTAGGGCTGCCCACCGTCCCCGTATTTACGGGTGTGACGGGTGCCGTCAGCATGCCGTCCCGTCCCGTCGAGCTCTTGGGCAAAGTAATTTGCGGGATGGGTACGGGACGGCAAAATTGCCGTCCGTCCCGTCACTTCACAGCCGTTGGTAATTGCGCCTCGAATAGAAGTGATTCGACACTACATTCACTCCTTGCGGTCATTAGAGCATACAGATTAAGATCCGCACCAAAAAATTGCCCCGAGAACGGACGATCCATTTTGAAATGATTCATTTCACAGTTCAACGCATCACGTGAAGGAGTGCGTTGGTTCTTAAATTTTAATAACTTGAAGTTAAATCTGCTGTGACTGGCAAAATAGTGTGAAGTAACTTCTCTTGAGGAATTAATTAGTATGCATGCAACTTCCACGGAAATTCCCAGCTTTAATTCCTGCCCAACCTCCAAATCTTGCGCACTTCGGCTCCGTCCCGTTAATTGACGGTTGACGGCCGTCTTTTTCCCGTCCCGTACCGTCTCCTGGTCCAGCAAATGTCAAAGACGGCCGTTTTGTTGACAGGCCGTACCCGTCTCGAAGTTCGAAATTGACGGCCGTCCTCGTTTACGGGACGGTAGGCAGCCTTAGGTGTACCCGCAGGTGTACCCGTAGGTGCACCCGCAGGTACACCCGCCGGTCGTCGACCCTGAATTACAAAAATCAAAACTGCATCGGCACCTCCTCCTGCAGCGTGCAGCCATCCGCCCTAGCCTACAGTTGCTCGTCGGGCGGCCCCGCACCGCGTGCAACGCATGCACAATGCTCCGCAGAATCACGGGCGCCTCTGCATGCGTGGCGCGCGGCAGGGCGTCTAGATCTTCAAACGCTGCGCCGTCAAGTCCCACTCGAGCAGATTCACGATCTAGGAAGTATATGTCACCTCCGAGAAGCGGGAAGTATCACATACCTTCCCAACCGACATCGACATGGTGGATGTAAGTGCTGCAAAAGCGTGTCAGCGCCTCCTAACATACAATCGATGTTCAAGGATCAACACACATTATTTTCTGGGTTCCAGACCTGAACTGCACTAAGCCCAACCCGCGTTACAGTCTGTATTATTTATTTACATTTCGTGTCTGGACGAAAATAATCAGTCGGGATGTAAGAACTTCACTAAAAGTCACTAGTCTCGGACGATGCTCTCATGACATCCCAATTTGGGAACCCTGTCATGAGAGTCTGGATCACAACCAACGACTTAACCGTACCATTGCGCTATCAAAATTGATCTCATTTTCCCATGCTCGGCTAAGTTCGGAACCATCGGAGCTGTCTCGGAACTTCCGGAGACAGCCCGATAAGATCAAATCAGGCATCAGATTAAGCTCGGATAATTCTCTGTGTCTCTTGCACTCACGTTCTGCTCCGTCCCGACACGTCTACAGGTCTGTAAAGTGGGAAAAATCGTACAGTAATGCTAATGTGGCCTCAGATGAGCCGAAACTATTCTATCAGACCCAGTTTCACTGAGCTTGGCTCAGCTGACCTTGATAATGAGCCTGATGCTGAGCACTGTCGGGGCTATATCCAGTCCTCCTGGCCCTTATAAGTTATGTTCCAGATCTCTATGTTCAGCAGGATGTTCCCTTTCTCGATCTTGGCTCCGATGACCTTAGGGATGAAGAGGGAGATCTTACCGATGGCAGCAATTCTCAGGCTCGGAAATTCACAGACACAGAGAAAACTCTTGCAGTATTCATGAAGGAGGAATTCTCTAGATTCTCCTTGAAGGCTTCTTTGCAGGAGCTGTTCACATGCATCAATCAAAAATTAAACCAATGGTTATCTGGCTTCATCGGGGAATCGAGATCCATTTTTGACTTCACAAGTCAAAGGAAGTATATCAGTATCCTAATGTACGATTTGGCTCACTTTACAGACCTGTAGATGCGTCGGGATAGAGCAGAACACGAGTGCAAGAGACACAGAGAATTATCCGAGCTTAATCTGATGCCTGATTTGATCTTATCGGGCTGTCTCCGGAAGTTCCGAGACAGCTCCGATGGTTCCGAACTTAACCGAGCATGGGAAAATGAGATCAATTTTGATAGCGCAATGGTACGGTTAAGTCGTTGGTTGTGATCCAGACTCTCATGACAGGGTTCCCAAATTGGGATGTCATGAGAGTATGGTCCGAGACTAAAAAGTCACTTGCCTGATACTGAGCCAATTGAGGTGCTACAGATAATACTCGAAAACCGCGATAATACCGTCCATTTCACCACAACGTGCGAGGTTGAATTTTTCTTGGTGGCGCACGCCGCAGAACTCGCAGCGCTTGGGCGGACTCCAGGCACCGTGAAGTCGGAAGTGGAGGTGAATGAGAGCTTCTGCAAGGAATAGTTAGCGCACGTCGTTGCGATGAAACAAACTCACCAAATCGCATTTTCTTCTGATCACTTCTGCGATGGGAAGTGTGAACTCCTCCGAATTATTGCATGGCTATCAAATTGATCGCTCAATTTCTACCCCCGGGGCGGACAGCAGATGGCTCGCCCATGCCAATCATGTCTTTCGTCATCTCGGTATCACTTCCAACCATGATCATTATAGTACGTTCACCTTCAAATTGGTGTCCTGATCCTGACTACTGGTACCAGTTTTGATCACCTGGCTTAACTATGAGCTACAGATACTCGACAGTGGTAATACCATGCCCCCGGGATATCTATTCTTATGTCCCTTGGCAGACATGGCCTTGGACGTCCCTTCACGTTTTCGGCTTCCGGACTGTCCTACGTATTGGTCCCTCGATCCATCTGGCACCAAACACCTGACTATGGAGGAGGCGGAAAAGCTCGGATTTCCCATATTTACCATTGAAGTGAAGGTCGCGGGATGGTCCTGGGATGAGAGTGTTTACAACGGGATCCGTCAGTTCCATCAAGCCAAGGGTTTCGGTCCTGATAGCCAGGACGTTGCTCACAAGCTGGGACACAAACTCTATGAGATATCGAAGGAGCCGGATGTACCATTTGCACATGGTGAGCTCACAATTGATATTATGCTCCCAATACACTGCGTTCAGCGGGTCTGTAAACACGGTTTGCGTTTAGGCGGCTACAGTTGTGGACAAACAAAGTCCACAAATAGCCTGTAGCCCTAACGGGATTTTATTTGACTTACTTTCAACTGTTTTAGACTCAGATTAATGCAAAGAGCTCAAAAAACCTACTCCGAAGTTTTTCCCACGACATTTTATAGGCCGCCAAATTTTTGGCCCAGATCCAAATCTCAGATTTGTGATCGGAGATGATTGGTGAAAAACGGGGTTTTTTTGGCACAGCCACATCATGTGATTACATTATCTACCCCCTGGAATTGTCAATTGCTCTCTGCCGTGACTCCTCAATTGCATCAAAAGCCTTGTTTGAAACTGAACGATGCTGTTTCTTCTTCTTGACAGCCCAATCTGCTGCTGTGCCTGTCAACCCCCTGCGGTAAGCATCCATGAACCTCCATGATTTGTTGATGAAACGACGGATCACTGTAACTGGACATCCATCCAGATACTTCAAGGCCAATTCCTTTGAGTCTGCAAAACTTTTTTTTGGAACTTGCCGGTAGCAGTATTTGCACCATCCCCAATACTGCCAAAATAAATTAGTTCAAAAAAACCATTCAAAAAAATAATATACCATCTCAATAGGATTGAGTTCACAATGAAATTTAGGGAGAAATATGCACAGATGTCCAGCTTCAGTGATCACAGTTTCGAGCATAGATGGTTGGTTAACAAAGTCCTCTTACCTCATCCCAGTCGTCTTCATTATCATTGTCACTATGGTCTGAATCGACCTCAAGATAAGCTAAACTGTCAAGTTCTGCAAGATCAAGAGCTTCAGAATCAGAGTAGTCATCTTCAGAGGAATTATCTGAAGCCTCAGGTGAAGACTGTTGCCTAGGTTGTTGCCTAGATTGGTTCTTGAGCCCAGTAATGTTGCGTTTGGCACGTTTGCTAGGGCGTCCTCTTCCTCTCTGCATGGTGGGGAAAGATAAGAGAGAAGGCTGGAGTTTCTCCCGAATGAATCAGTTGACTCTTTCAGCTGACAGTTCTGAAAATAAGTCAGGCATGTGACCAAGAAGGATCATTTAATTGCGGCACATCCACTCGATGGATTTTCACGATTATTTGATATTCAGATGCGGCTCATCAAGGCGCATCGATTGCGCATTTTCTTGTAATTTTCCCACGACTTTTGATCGGCCGCCAAAATTTTGACCGGCCCGGATATTGATAGATGATTTGCCGGCTAACGGCTCGACAAAATCACTTAATTTTTATATGGATGTGTTCGCCTTGGTGAGATCTATCGATCCATGTACTTATCTCGGCTAAAAAAATCGATTTTCTTTTTGGTGGACTTTGTCTGTCCACAACTGTACACGGGAGCCGGCGGGCCTAAACGGCCATGTATGTTTAGATCAACTCCGCGCCACGTGGCCACACGGGTCTAGGCGGGCTGATCGGGCTAGACCCATATCAACCCACGCTGTCTATTTCGGCCACGCGCGCCGCTTGCACTGGTGCCCTTTTTACTTCAGATTGTTGACGGTATACTAGCAACAATTCATACAACTCAATGATACATCCATGTGGGGGTTCAGGAAGAGAGAGCAGCACAAGGCTGGTGCAACCATTGCCATTGGAGTGCATGTCGCCGCAAAATCACAAAGTTTAACTTAGCAGAAGCATAAGCGGACACGAGGGCATCAGATTACGTGTAAGGCAAACCCAGCGGGCACACTTCCCTACGACAGCTCGAAGTGCTCAAAAGGGGCACCTCGACGCGAACATGGCATAAGTCGCCGAGGCAGAGGTAGACGCGTCGGTCGAGGGTACTTACGCTGACCCTCGTTCGGCTAATCGAAGGCTGTTCTAGGCGGTGCCTAGGAGACCGAGATCACACAGATCTAGCCTGGTAGACCGAAATAGACCGGGATCCGCGGCTGTGCGTTCGGCTAGACGATGCCGTGTTTAGGGACCCGCTGAACGCAGGGTCTCCGCGTCGTGCACCCTTTTACATCTTGAGGGCCTACGTCTTGCAGCCTTCTAATCTCGAAAGGCCCGCGTCCCGCAGCCTTTGAGTCTTTCAAATGGTCAGCATCGTGCAGCCTCTTCTGGTAACCAGTATTGAGCAACAGTGTCCTGCGTGCTTGCTATTTGGTACTTGAGTTGAACTCTAGGATCCTGTTACGGGGATGTACTGGACTCATAAAGGACAGTTCGCAAGTTGAGCAGTGATTTATTTCCGTAGCTAGACTTACAGAATACAAGGCTTCCGAACCAGGGTTTTGCGCATAGACCGCTCAAAGTACCCTGATCCTTAACACTGGTTATAGAGAGTGGGTGGACTCGGTGTGTTCCTTTCGTTTATCACCGCTTACTCTGATCATGTCTACAATGGGAAGTGTGAACTCCTCCGTGGCCTCCAATGGCTATTTTTCTCGCCAAATTTGGGCCAACAACGCACATCTGCCAATCCGAGCATGGCTAGCCCAGGCGAATCACATTTTTCATTGTCTGGGTATAACTTCCAACCACGATGATTATAATATATGCACCTTCAAAGTGGTGACCTGATCCTGACTACCGCTGGTACCAGTTGTGATAAACCGGATTGGACATGTCGGAAAAATAAAAATAGCCTTATCAGACGCCGGCCTTATCAGGTCGTGATCAGGTCTAGATAAGACGGCCGGCAACCTTATCCGGAAGTTATCCGGCTGCCAGCTGGCATGATCTGGCATGATAATCCACGCTCATAGACGTCTCCCTCTGCGTGGGTCACCGAGTCGCCGCAGCACTTTCCTGCGCCTCGGGTGATGTTCTGCACCACAGCCAACTACGATTCTGGCTCTCCCCTCTTCGACAATACCTCGCACGCCGTTGGCTGTCCCTGAAAAGTTCTGGAAGCCGCAAACGCCCCGCAGGTGCGAATTCGCACTTTGCGCTGCGTGTGTGGCTGCGTATTTATGCAGGCTCATCTAGAGAGCACTGCCTGCCATCTAATCTACCACCTCAGTCCTCCATGCAAGCTCGCATGCGCCGCGCACCAGATAGCCAGGCAAGTCTGATGTACGCACACTCTTGAGTTGTTCCTCTTGCCACATTTGATTCACACATGCACTGGACACAAAGTGCTTCTCTGTAGGTTGCTTCAGCGGTTTTGTTTCAAATAGCAATGTACATTTCTGTGTTACGCTTCATGACGATCCGGGTACAGATCCTTCATGCGAAGAGATATATCACCGTCCACAATGTCCACCACAATGTACTCATCTGGTTTGTCAGAGTCCGGCGCAAGCAGCGCCCTGCGAATGATGGAATGGACGGAAATGAACTCGGAGTTCTTCCTGGGCTTTGCGTGAACCCGGTGAAACCGCAACACCTTATCCTTCCTGCTCAAACGCCCAGGGGGGGGCATCCAAAGGTAAGACAAGTGCGAAAACATGCGACTTGTCTTCAACCATGCAGGAGAACAGGGAAATGAATTGGGCAAAGAACAGTTTATTTGCTGTTTTTACCAACACGCCATCATAGCGTGGGTGGCCGTGGAATTTCGGATTGACCGCAGATAGTCTGCTGTGGAGGTCCAGGTGCTGAGGTACTCATAATGAACCTTGAGGAATTGAAAAGGTATGATCTAGAGAATTAATGGTTAATAAAGATTCTCGCCAAGAAATCAACATGCCTCTTCGTGGCCATCAAATCTCAATCGCTTTCCATTGGGTAAGTTATAGCCATGGGCTGGTAGAAAGTCCCAGATGAAATCCCCGAACTTGATGCAGAATCGGTCAAAGGCGGGGTCATGCGACATGCTTTGTTCTAGGGTCGAGAACGAAACCGGCTTGAGTTTGGACCCAATATCGATGTAGGACAATACCGATTGCAGATCTTCTGGACTCTCTTCTGTGGCTTCATCGAGGGCATTGATGTGGTCCCGGATTTAATTTCAGCCTTGCAATTGAAACAAGCATAAAAAATCCAACTGACCTGTGGAGTCACATTTCTAAAATTTGTCAAGTGATGATAGGTTTGTCGGATTGCACGGTGCATGGATTCGCTGGTTTTTGTTCCAAAATGTCGGCTGGCTCCCTTCTTTTCAATGTCGTCAAAAACATGACAGTGAGCATGGGATTTTGGAAAGTTCCAGTTCTTCTCACCATGGTCTGTTCCTTAGAAAGAAGATATATTCCTGGAGGAAATAAATTCAGTGTCCAGTAGGCTTCCTAGTTGAACCATACCTTCATTACCGCATTGAGAGTCAGAACTTCCCAGCGCCCAGCAGCAATGGTTGCTGAGGTGTGCACTCCGAAACCAATGGAGGTGCACATTTCCAGATAACTTTGAAGGGCTTTGAGCAGCGTCATTGAAACGCTTAACACATGTTTGATGGTGAACTCCAAAAACCCTAACAACTCCACCTGATAATGCCAGTGATTCTCACCTTCCTCCTATCCCTCTATTCCACCCCTCATTTTCTACCGTTCTGACGGGTTTTAGAGGCAACTCCATTTCCACACACTGATGAGGTCCCCTTCGTATAGTTGGGAACTCCTCTCAAAACACTACGTAGCTTGCTTCAAGATGTTCTCCTCATACAGGAGTGGAGCTGAGAAAAAACTACAAAATCATATATGTACTGCATTTTTAAAATTCCCGTTACCGTTAGGTAATCTGTTTCCATAGGACGCCCTATCAGTGACAACTCGCAGTAAACTCCATTTTACTCAGCATTTTTCGCGTAAGCTGATCTGCTCCGCCAAAAAGCCTCGGCATATCTACAGCCGAATGAGATGCCGGTTATAGCCTGTCCACAAGCGTAATTTTGCTGACACAGGGACGTGTTCCTGCTCCACCAAGAACATTCCAGAAAATGGAGATTGCTATGAGTGCCTACAATGATGATTCCCCGGGTTTCTGCTCTATCCGGGACCTGGAGTGATTCCGACTTACTTTGAAGAGATGTCTCCGGGTGCAATCGTGCCTGTAATTACCCTGAGGTGAGTTCTTTTCAAGCACCTCTCAGCCTTACACAACACCAGCTGTATATTCCCAGCTCACAAAGTTTGAGGGACCAATCCCGAGCGAGCCAAGTTCATCCAATTCACAATGGAGCAAGGTCAGCGCTGGTTCGTCCGGCTCATGCCTGACGCACCGGGGATCTCAGGCGCGTGGAATTGCCCCGATTCCAATCCTGCATCTCTTCAGTTCACTGCGATCTGGCTACATTTGACGGAATTCTGAGATGTAGTTCGAGGTGAGCCGGCGTGGTCAATCCCACTAGTGATCTCACGAGGCTTGTTCATATCTCGCGCTGACTCTGTTTCCTTTGTTGAAGGATTGACATCTCCACTCAGTACGAGTCGGTGTCTTTTTTCCCTGTTCTTGCAAAAATTGAATCACACATGGATAGCGAGTGACTCGAGGGAGCCAATTCACATTAAAGTTTACTCTGCTGCGCTGGTGCTCGAGTCTATTCCCTGAAGAAACAACTATTGAATTTTGATCGCGCAGTTCGGAAGATTCCGAACTCGTTCGACGACTCCTGCCCTCGAGTACGATGTAAGATATGCTTCTCGATTCCGACATGCTTACCTGGGTGCCACAGGGTCCGGAGTCTCGTGTGTGTTTGGTGGCCTCATTGGACAGATTTTATAGGTTCCATCAGTAACATCGCAATTTACTTGTCGGCTTGTGGCCCTTTCTCTTGTGCTCAAAAGACAAGTCACAAGAATGATGTCTAGATAGCAACGTGCAACTCAGATTTTTTTTTGGCCGACTTGTGGGGTTTTCGACATAGCTTGCACTCTTGTCGCTTGTCGGCTTTTTTGGCTTGTATAAGCACCGGCAAGTAAGTTGTTAAAAGGCCGATGTTGAGGCTCCGCCACTTGTCGAGTTTCCGAGTTGTTTAACTTCTGCGTTTTGCATTCAACATCAAAGTTGACCCTGCATTCAACTCAGCTATAACCTGGTCTCCGACCAGATGCTCGGGTAGCCTTGCAAACAAATTGTAAGTCCCCCCAATATGCGGCTACGGAACTCCGAGCTCCATCAACCAAATGTTATTTGGTAGTACAGAAAACGTAGCCTTGTAGCTCGGAAATGAACCAGGATATTATTGACCATCATATGCTCCTTACGACCCGGGGAAAGAGGCGTGGAAGGCGAAACAGTGTACCAAGAAGGCAGGGCACCCCGTAACCAGTCCGCGCACCTCGAATGAACCTAATCCTAACTTAGTACTGGGGCTTTATTTTGGGCTGAATGAATATTTGTACCACCCCACAGGGAGAAGGAGGAGATATATTTTGGCTGTGGTTGTCCCTTTTAATGATGTAGACAGAGGGTTTGACAAAGGCTCCCTGAAGCGTCCCCCATGACAACTTGAATGGTTCAAGCCAGAGCTTGAATCTCAAGTTGCCCCCTCAAATTGTCTCCGACCACGTAAAAAGATTCAGGTATTCAGCACGGGTAACGGGCCGTGCTGCTTGTCGGCCCTACCAGCTTTATAATAATATTCGAAATCGGAGCGCGACACCCCCTGCGGAATCGCAGCACGAATCCGTCCATGTAGGTTTTACGTCTCTATATGAAGAACCGAGCTCAGGGCAATGGATTCAATGAAAACCATCAAAAAAAGCTCAAAATAGAAGAAAAATCAGCCGTGCCCTAAGTTCCGCAAGTGGCTGTGACACTCATGGTAGATACATTCCAGATAAAATTGGATAAAAATAAAATTTGCATTCATCTGACTGTACACTACATCTATACATTGGCGGGGGTCGCAGACACTGGTAATAGCAGCGTGATACCGGCAGCATGCCCAAGGACAAAAATACACACCAGTCGGCCCCAGCGATCCCTTCCAGCACGGAACCCGGGCCCGTGAGCATTGCCTTTGATGCCACGTGAGGAGTCAATTTTTAAAAGGAAACGGTGCTTGAGCAGCGCTTTGATAAGGAGATGGTGGATGGTTTGCGAGATGGTGGATGGTTTGCGAGATGAAGGAGACAAGTGCTTGCACGAGGTTGATTGATGGAGGACAACTTGGTACCACAGTATTTTCTTGCTGCAAGACCCAGGTCTGCAAGATGCCCAGTGAGGTATGAGATGCTTGAAGAATGCTTGGATGAGGGCTCAACAGCATCGGGCTTGATGCGGAACAAGGCACCGATTCGCGTTGCGGCCGGGAAGGCTAATTGAGTATATTGAAGATGGTAGAGGCCCCAGGAGGGCAAACTCGGGCTTCGGGCTGCTTCGGGGAGGCGGTGGGCAAGGGAGGAGATGGAGGGAGATGGTGGGGGAAAGACAAGAGCGATGTGATGGTGATACGAACATTGTCCCTTGTTCGCTTGATTGCGCACGGACCAGATCAATGATGGAAGATTTTAAACTCGAACACACTGCACTGAGTAATACAGTCTGCTGGAGTAGGCCTATAGCTTGCTAGTGGTTTTGAAACCCAAGTTACTATGTCTGACCCTATTTGTCCAGGCATCATCCTTAGTAAACCTAGTCTCCTTGGTTTAATGCGTGTTTGCAATGCCTCCAACAGCTTAGTCCTCAGCCACAGGCAGACTGGAACCCTCACTGTCTTGTTTACTAGTATCAGCTACCTGCTAACACCATGCAAAAGTGAAGATTCCAGGTGTGTATAAATCCATGCCTCATCAGTGGAACCTCGTATGTGTTATGCAAGAGACACCTGTTCAACTCGGGCTCGAGCCATACTCCCGCGAATCTCCGCTGTTTTCTTTTTCTGCCTGCAACAGACTAAATTTCGCGGCAAACGCTCGGAATGCGGCAGCCTGTAGCTGATCAGCCATCGCAGCTCGGACATGGTAGACTTCCTTTTTTTTTTTTTTTTTTGGTGGTACGAAGTAGCACCCGCACAATTAGTAATAGACTAACCTGCGGGGGCCCGTAAGTGTGGAGGACGAATGACCTCCAGATGGAGAGAGAGAAAGGGGTTCCACCCCAAGGGAAAATGCCAGTTACGCACGCGGCGGGGTGCCACAGTGTGGGGCTCATGTTCGACGGGAAAATTTAGCTATGCCGTGCCCTCCGACTCGTTACTGGAGCGGGGGCGGCTGAAGCTGCCATATGGTAGACTTTCAAATACACCGAAAGCACGAACAGACATACATTAAAGAGCAGAAGACAGGAAGAATATACAGAACACCACTTAATAAAATCGATCACACAACCACAGCCCGCCCAGGGCCAGAATCAGCGCAAACTGCATGCCGATAATAGTCTTCCAGTGATTGGGCAGTTCAGGCACTGCTGTGTTGTTGACCGTGGGGGCGCCTTTCTGAGTAGGCGATAGATTCGGGCCTAAATTGTAGTACTGAATACTCACAGATTCCAGAATAATTTTAGATTTGAAAACAGACCAGATTTGCCGGGCACCGCCACCTGAAGAGGTTCGCTATGTGGGACTGTTTGAATTTCAGATGGGTGGTCCCAAATCTCCTCAACTGTAAAACCTCAGGATTAAGATATATCGGGAGCACAATTGTGAGTTCACCATGTGCAAATGGGCCATTCGGCTCCTTCAATATCTTGATGAGTGGATACCGCAGCTTGCGAGCGACGTCCAGGCGGTCAGGATCAAATCCTTTGGCGTGATGGAAATCACGGATCCCGTTGTAAACACTTTATCCCAGGACCATCCGGTGACCATCATTTCCATGTCGAATATGGGAAACCCGAGTTCTTCGGCCTCCTTCGCACTCAGGTGTTCTGCGCCCGATGGATTGAGGGACCAATATGCTGGACAGTCCGGAAGCCGAAAACGTGAAGGAATATCCAGTTGTAGATCTGCCAAGGGACATAGAAATAGATATCCCGGGGGGACACTGTTGACAGTGGCGATTCTCAGAGTGTACTCAATCATAGACACCCGTACTGTCAGAAAAAGCTATAAGAACTTGGATGGCAGTCTGAGCGTGGACATACTGTAATCATAGTGGTTGGAAGCTTTACCGAGACAATGGAAAACATGATTCGCCTGGGCGAGCCATCTTGCTGCCCCGAAGCTGTGAATTGTGCGAGAAACTTTATAACCATATGTCATCCCAGAGGATTCCACACTTCCCATTGTACACATGATCAGAGGAAGATGTGACAGAGAAAAGGACACACACCGAGTCCACCCAGTATCTAAAACCGTCGAGAATGCCCCCACAGACCCACTCCAACCCCAATCATCGATGTCCTGAGCCGGGATGCATGCGATCTCCTTGGATTGGTCGCTGTTAGAGCCAGGGGGGGCGAAGATGACGGCCCCGAGTTGCACCGACGTATTCTTTGAAATCGAGAGTTGCGACGAGAGTGTCCAAAATACACGTCGCAAATTTAATGATAATGGTCCAGCGAAAGTAACTCAACAATTTTTGAGTCCTCAGGCGGTTCAAGAACTGAGAGGGTGGACGAGGGCGGTGCGTCCCAAAAGAAATAATTAAGATTAAGTTTGCTGTCGTCACTTGCCGTGGGATCGACGCAGAGACGCCCGGTTGACGGGCGTATCCACATTGTACACTGCAGTGAACTCTGGAGATATGTCGTGAGACACAGGGCGGAAGATTGTTGAGCTGAGAAATTTACCACGTAGTATCCCAATACCGATTTACTACATTGGCGGGTTTCCTACCAAGTCGTCCGTGGGTCAAGTCTGGTTGAATATTGATATAGACTACCCTTACTTGGAATTCAAGATCCTATGGCAAGTTGTATAACCATATCAAGCAGGTAGGAGGATTACATACGAGAAACCTCCAGAGATATACCGACCGAAAATGAGACCACTGTACTCCTCGAACAGTTGCTGCGCTGGGATTAACTCTAATGCAACATCATCATCTGGAAGTACAGGTCGGTAAAAAGTCCAATGCGAACCCTCCTTGAAAATTGTAGCATGCATTCCACATGCACTGGCCATGCCGAATAGTTGCACAAAATTCGGATGGCTGCAGTGTCGCGTTCATATCGCGGACAGAAACCAATAAAAGAAGATAGAGGTGGGCTCACCGAAGCAACGAATACTGTGAGATATGTTCCCGCCATTCCTGTGGCCCAAGAAAGGTGCATACAAGTCCAAGGAAGAAACAAGTCACAGCATACCTCTTCCGCATTGTCTCCTTGATATATTGCCACGGTCATGTCCGATGCAGATCCGTGAATGCGCGCAGAATACATGCGCCGTGCGGTGCGCCTTCCAGGCAGGCAGTGAACCACACCTGATTTTACCAGCCGTATTTCATTACGAAGATCCAGATCCCCCATGGGGAACCTGCGAAAATCTGACCGTTGTGCGTCAGCTAGGTTCTGGAACCAATTATATGCTCACCGAAAGGAACATCAGGGGCCACCTGAGTGATATTGCCGGTGACGACGAAATGCTGGGCATGGGAGAAGAAGGCGCCCTTGAGCCTAGAGTGTGGTGAGCTCCGATTGGAGGAGAAGAGGTGAGGTAAAAACCGATCACGCCGTTCGTCCATCGCTGCGGAGAGTGAAGCTCAGCTTCAATATGGGGCTCGTCGTCCATGAGTGGTGGAAGTCGGAGGGAGAGATATTAAGCGCCGGCGTCCGGGCGGTGTTCCTGTCAACGTCAGGCATCTGAACATATTCGACTCCAGCCTGTCAGGATGGCTGTGATTTGGCCTACAGCCTGTACTGCCCTCGGAGCACCCCCAGGGTAGGTAGGTAGGTAGTTAAGTAGGTGGCTTCAACATTCGACAGCCCGGGAGATTATCTAGACGGACGCGGCATGATTAATGCATGATCTATCAAACATTTCGTCTGTCCCCCTATGGAGATGCCCATTCGACTCGGGCTCGAAATTTCACTATTTCTATTCGAATCAGCCTCACAAAAAAATAGAACGACTCAAAACACATTGAGAAACGATGTCCAAGAGAGAGACCTCGAGAAAAAATCCCTCGCGCAAAGCCGGCAATAGCTCGCAGTAGAGCGAGTTCGAGGGGGAAAAGGTCGAGCGAGGAACTACTGGCGAAATGGAAAAAAACTCGTAGAAAAATTCCAGACTGAGACTCATCCAGGTTCGGATACTGGTGGGCTCGCGCGCCTTACGCGGAGATGCAACCTGCCCATTCTCCAACAATTCCGTGTTAACATTAGGGCGGGCTACCATCAACGTCTTGGATGCTACGGTCGTGCGTCTCGAGCTCGCTCCCACACCGCCCTGCTCCCATCCTCCCATTCGCGCTCGGAAGCCACCGGCCTTGTTCGTTCTCGCTCCAGATCCTTGGACGACAGCATCAGCTTCAAGCGTGCGCGGTTGGCGAGGGTCGGCGGCCGTGGATAGCATGCCTTGCGTCATCATGGGGCCTGTCAAGATGTACGCGCAGCTTACCCCGCTGCAGATCCTGAAGGGGATGTGTTAACTGCGACACTGTCGTCACTTGCGGCTCATGAGCCGAGCCCGTTGCTGGTTTATGCGGAATCGGGAATAAGCCACGTAGTCACTTGATTGATGTTACTGTCACGGTCAACGTTTTGAGTTAAGCCACACTCAGGATATCACCCTCGCACGCGGTCATCCCAGCTTGACAAATCATGCCAACAGAATACGCGCCTGTGAAAGGAAACAACCACGGAGGCTGGCGAGAGGGCGCTGGCCGACCAGCAGGGTCCCGAAATTGCGCCAAAAATAAACCTGCTGTTTCTGTCTCTGACTCTGCGCATACTATGCACACTACAAATTCCTCTATCGCAAACCCTGCAAAGACATCAACCAAGCACAAACCCGGGGAAGAAGTAACATCTTCTGGCCGTGGGATCGCGAACTTTTGTTACACGCGCGCGCCGCAGGGCACTCATTCAATGATGGCTGAGAGTGCTACTGGTGAGTTTCCACCGTGAATTCAAGAGATTGCAGTGTATATTGATGTAATATGTCCAGATCCTGCACCAATCTCTGCCGCTGACACCGTTTCACGCCTTGCCGACGCCGTTTCACGCCTTCACATCGACATGCAGACTTCCGACCCATCTGAGCTTGTGAGAGAGCGCATTTTGGATGAAACTGTTGAGGATGGTGGGGACGATGATGTGGGAGCCGCGCTCCTAGATGATGAGGCAGATGGCAGAGATGAGGACGACGAGAGCAACCTTGACACAGAGCAACAGAATGCGGAGACTGCTGCTGACTCCGTCAACGACCAATGGCTGGCAACCACACTCGAGAAAGTCCAAAAGGAGATACAAATGCCAGGCCAACCTCGCGTTTATCGCGAAGGCCAGCTCTGGATTTACCCGAAGGACCCGATTTTCGCTCTCCAGGAAGCTGCGACAACTGGTGTCTACTCTCCCGATGTGCTCTATCTACTTCCCATCTTTCTCTGGCTTCCGGACCATCTACCTGGCCATCCTGACCATTTCCACTGTGAATGCGGAGAAGCATTGAATAAGCATAGTGAGTGATCTCGCAGTAGTTCGTTCAAACATTACAAACTCGACTCAAAACAGGCCACAACATGAATCCTATTGCTCGACGAGTCTGCACGACATCTGGCTCTGACTACTTCCTGCTCACCAAGCGGCATTATTGTCCTCAGCGGGAGGGAAACACTCGTGGGTGCGGGAGAACATATCAGGGCACCAATCCTCGGTTTGTTCAGGATCGGTTTCCAGGTAAGTTTATTGTCCAATCGGAATCCTTTCTTTAAATTTCGTTCTAGTTGCTATTAACCATCGTTCTGCGCTCGATATCTCGCAAATGGACACGATGAAGATCACCTTTGCGGGTCGATTTGGCGCCGACCCGTTCTCGAAGATGGTCCGTGAGCTGAAGTATCTTCGCCACAGCCATCTCGAAGCCATGTATTTGCATCCAGCTTTACACTACGGACTTCGTGGCACCCCAAAAATCCCTCCATTCTCTTCATTCAAAAACCGTATCGGCTTTGCTGGATACACCCCATCCACAAAATACCTGAAAAGCATGTTCATTTCATGGTTCGCTTCGCACCGGCTCCATATTGATCGAATCATGTCCTCGCTGTCGGGCAGGATTTTGAAGGCTGACCACATGTTCAAAGTATGTAGAGTTTTCAACTCAACACGTACTTTATCTAACGATTTATAGACTGTGGATCATCAAGGTCGGCTGCCTGGTGGAGAGCCCATCCACACGGCACTCTACAATGCGGTCAACGATTCTGAAGAGGTCAGATTTTACGCTCTTACCCTCACACAGGGTTTTGCACCCCTTCAAGGGATGTATGAGCGTGCTCAAGTTGAGCTTGCCCGACATGCGCACGGCCCAACAGAGGCAATTTATACGGACAACCCTCGTCGTAAGTTTGTTCTTTGTGACATGTTGATCCTAAATAACAATATCTCAAGATGAATGGAACTGGCACGAAAGTGTAACTCCTTCCCTCAAGCGAAACGTGCAACAGACATAAGCCATGAGCCTCACTTGCGACACTCTTATGCGCTGATGGCGGGCCAAATTAGGAAACTCAACAATGTGTTTCTCCTCAATTGCGCGAAGGGGACCAACCATTCAATGCCCCTCCCTTCCCTCGCTCCGCTCGGGGGGTCCCCCAAACCGGGGTTGGCACTCTAAAGCCTCGTTCTCGCTTCAAATATGTCCTTCAATCCTAACTCTAACAAACCTAACTTCTAACTCTAACCAAACTCTAACCAAAACTCTAACTCAAACTTTAACCACGCACTACACTGCTGATACCCGCAGTTAGGCCGCGCTGCGCTTGCCCTAACTGCACGAAATGGTATTTACATGCTAATCCCGAGCTGATGACAACATTTGATCCCCCATCACTGTGTCGCAACTGGTGACAGTGTCGCAACTGAACGGCGATGACCCAACGAGTCTGAGTGTGGGTGTGGCGTAGTTGGATGATCCCCGCAGATCCTCCAACTCCACATGGATGATGCACTGTCTCAACAGTACACAACTCGTTCGACTCGGGGCTGACGCGTCAAATATTCGTTCTGGTGCATTTTTTATATAACCGTCTGTTTTCCTCGGGTCGCTGATGTCGTCGCCATTCGGCCTCCCCACACAAGCTCCGAGTTCACTCCCACGGCCGTGCGCCGCAACCGACCACGTGGCGCACCTATAGCACCGAAAATAGACAATTGACAACCTGCACCGAGTGAGGGCCGCGGTGGTACGCGCCAAAGAACGCATCTCAATGACTCGATGCTGCACGGACGCACATAAAACGTGTGATGAGTTATGCTTTAGGCAGTCTCAGCAGCTACAACCCGTGCGACTCGGGACCGAGTCATATAGTTGGTATTAGCCCATCTATTCTTTTCTCTGCCAACGTCTTGTACACTCCGCTTCCGAGTCCACCCACCTTCTCTAATCCCAATATGCTGTCCGTACGCGACCGCACGCGGCGTCCACCGGCTGCCTCCACATGCAATGCACACGACCGCGACCGCATCGTTACAACTTAATTAGGCCCTCAAACAGATACGACTCAGTCTCTGATGAGTCAGCCTGCTCGCCCGCGTCAAGAATTACTTCATGACTCTTTGGTTGTAGACCGGGCACTGATCCGTTTTGGATATGCTGCGCCAAATGTGACACACGCTCCAGTATCACGTTGGACCCGAGCTCGAGGCATGGTGTTTTTTTTTTTCATTCTTTCCTTAACTCTGTTCTGTCTCCGCTCATGATCACGTCTTTTGGACCTTAGGCTTCCCGAGCTCAAGCTCAGCGGCGCAGACTACGGAATTATATTGGCATTAATCGTCTAGTACGATCTGAGCAAGGATGCAGTCGGTTCCGGTTCCTCCGAAATAGTCGCGGATGCTCTCGTGCCGGATTTAGCGCATTGAAGGAGCTCAGCGGCCAATGGTGGGTTGCGAACTATCCCGTCATTACCTATGCTTACAGCAGTCACTGATTCGCGGTCAGGTCTGTAGTCGCAGAATCATTGGCAACAAGGAGTCGAATGATGTCAGTTATATTTGAACCAAATAACGCTGTTTGTCGTCTCGCGTCAACGTGGTAGCAGCGCTGTCGTTGGTTCCTCGTCTAATTGCTATTTCCGCGTCTCACGCAGGGTGCAGAGGATATAGCCAATACAAAGCGTGGATCAAGAACATAGACGCGCATGTGCCGGCATTTCCGTCGTTGTCGATCGGGCTGTGCAACAGAGCCAGGGCAGCGGCGATTAGTGTCTCAAAATTGGTCTCCCTGGAACTCTACGCACCTTGACTCTCTTTCTACGCAGGTTAGACGCCACCATTGGGAAACAATACAGCCAGTGGAATTCTTAGAAAGACAGCACAGGTCAAAAGATCCAAAAATCACACCCAGCTTGACTTGATGGGGGGAAGCAGAGGTTTCCAGAGAGCTATAGTCAGCCACTTGAAGGGTGGCAACTTGGCCATCTCTGGCCATCAGATGAAATTGATCAGGCGAAAGCGGCCGTGATGGTCCATGCAATAGGACTAAAGAACTTAGATACTGTATTTTTTCATTCAATTCGACCGTCACACATCACTCCCCCCTTGGTCGATGGCGAACATTGGTATTTTGTCACGCATCACCCACCCTCTGGTCGAACACATTTTACGTCACGCGGCCCTCGAAATTCCGCAAAATTGCGTCCGCGATGCACGAAATCGAAAATTTTCGTTTACGGTGGTCGAAAACTTTGCATGCGTCACGCAAAATTTCGGCCGCGGTCGAATGGTCGAATCGGTAATTTGAGTCACGTGTCACCCCCCTGGTCGGATTGAATGAAAAAATACAGTAGATTCAAATTTTTCTTCTGCGGGGAATTTGTGTCCAGTTTCTGTGTTCTAATCACCTCAGAAACATACATTGAGTTAAGGTACTTTTCAGCCGGACCTCAGCCGAGGTCGGCAATAACCAGGACTCCTTGATCACCCCGGATTCTTGATTTTTAGAATGCATAGACATAACCATGCGGAAGAAATTTGGAGACCGTCGACCAGTGTTGTTTTTACCTGCGGGCAGTGTTGTGTCCCCTAGCATGTTGCTGCGTCGTTTTCCACAAACAGTGGTGCATTTTACGTGTAATTTTGAGACACTATATCGACCATACGATTGGTGGCACTCAACCCAACTCATATACTGTGCGTCGTCATGCCCGCCGCAATTTTTATACTATTTCCTCCCACCACCACCACCACCATCCTCTTCGGCCTTCCATTCGTCGCAGAGTACAGGTAGGCTACCAGCAGTTGTAAACATAAAAATAATGAAGAAATTATCAGATAATCGTTATATCCGTCACAAAATTATAATTCGCTCTAACAAGCAGTGCAGTTGGCGACACCCGCGGTGAACGGCATCAGCGCTGGCGTTTAACAGCTCCACTTCGTTAAGCATTTGCTCCACCAGCGCCGCGTACGAATAGGGCGAAGAAATGACCGCTTGTCTACGCACAAACGGTGAAACACACGGAACGGTGGGATAACTCGAAACACATGCGCCGACGAAAAACGGCTGCAGCTCCCACAATACGCGGGAGGGGGAGTTTAGATTACATTTGTTGCCCATCTCTACCCGGGCGCTTGTTCACTTGCATTGCTATTAGTGGAGCGAGGTGGATGCCCATCTCTAACCCCGATTCTTTTTCACTTGCAGTGCTATTAGTGGAGCGAAGGGGATAACTCGATCCGTACGGGGCAATATACGTAATATCTGTCGTACAATTATAACTGGGGATCTCCGACTACGTCGGAAGAGACCTTGCTTGACAAAATAAAATCATGAACACTTGGGGTCTTGCCAGCTCCTGCTCGCGCTCGTGCTACAGGCTGCCGACTGTGTGGACCGGGCAGTAGCCGGCAATGTGTCAGAAGCACGAATTTTACCCACTGGATGTAATCGAGAATGAAGGCGAAGTATTCCCAGGACCCATTGGCTCAGGGGAAAAACGATCATCGGATTCTACAAAATGCGTTCCAATCATGAGGGTGGAGAGACCTTGCAAGCAAGATAATTCGCTCTAATGAGCAGTGCAATTGCCGACGCCCGCGGTGAACAGCATCGGCGCTGGTGTTTGACTGTGCCATTTCGTTCAGCACCTGCTCCACCGGCGCCGCGTACGGATAGGGCGAAGAAATGACCGCTTGTCTACGTACGAGATAGCTTGAAACACGCGGAACGGTGGGATAACTTGAAACATACGCGCCGACGAAAAATGGCTACAGCTCCCGCAATGCGCGGGACGGACAGTTTAGATCTCATTTGTTGCCTATCTCTACCCGGGGCGCTTGTTCACTTGCATTGCCATTAGTGGAGCGAGGTGGATGCCCGTCTCTACCCTCGATTTTTGCTCACTTGCAGTGCTACTAGTGGAGCGAGGTGGATAACTCGAACATCCGTACGGGGCAAGATGGCCGCCGCGGCCAAAGTTCCAGGCAGGAGAGGCTATAAAGAATGCTGAGAGCAGAACAGAATTCTTCAGAACCCAACCCAGCACCCTCAACTCACACCAACATCGTTTTCTACTTGCGTTTTCAACTAACACGATGATGTTCACCACCACCACCACACACCTCGTCCTTACTCTCGTCGCCGCTGCCAGCGTCGCCAAGGCCGACTTCTTGTGAGTTCCGTGCATGCGCCTCACAGCCCGCGCCGCTCACGCATGTGCCCCGCACCTCGCAGCGCGAACTTCTTCGACGACGCGGGCTGCACGCAGAACGGCGGCATCGGCGTCGACATCCGCAACCCGGACTGCCTCGGAGAGGCCGGGCGCGGCTCCGTCTTTATCCCGAACACCGGGCTCGGCACGACCCCTGACACACGTTCACCGCGACAGGCTTCTGCAAGGTGCTCGACCCGAGCGATCAGAGCTACCGCTTCGTCGGTGTGAGTACCACTAGTTCGATGTACACGTACAGGCGCTAATTTGTTTGCAGGGTGCTTGCGGCCCCAACAACTGCTGAGCGCGTCGAGCGCCAGCCGCATCCGCTGCCGCTGCAGAACGATAGAACCTAGTAGCGTGAATTTGTACGAATACGAGAGAGAATATACGAGCCGATTAATTTATGAGTGCCCCGAAACGAGTTCCAGTGCAAGTACATTTGCATGCACTACAGCCAGAACAGTCACGGGTGTTCTTCTCTCCTTTCTTTCGCTCAGGCGCACATTGTCGTTCAAATTCATCACACTCAATAATTCTGCTCGCGTCCGCCTGGAGGCCCGCCCCCGGAAGCTCAGCCTTTTTGTCAACCCAACCGCTGAGCTCGAGTGAATAATATAATCATGATTGGACGGATACACCTCGCATTCGAGTACTCGCTGATAAAGGAGGCGGGTTTGGAGGGCATGAACGACGCGTTAGCGGTTATGGGCAGAAAGACTGTGGAAGACCATTAGCGAGCCGCGAAGGAAAAAAATGAAACGACAGACTCTATGCAGCTTCTTTCTGCCATCCCGCAAACCTATCCTCCAAGTCCTAGATGTTCCTAGGAAGCTCACATATAATCGAGCTCAAAGCCAGACATGTATCCGGTCGATGGCGGACAGTCCGCGCCTGCACCTTGTGATACACCCCACTGCAGGAGGACGTTCGACCCCGGGGCTTCCATTATATTTTTTCACAGCTAATATCCCATTTTACCCACCAATAAGCTCTCGCGCGGAGCATGCATTCCCATGAAATCCCTTCAGGTTGGAATGCTTGTTGGTGAGCGTGCTTTAAAAACGGAGATATAACATGCCCACCCTCGAATAAAATGCCACTGTTAAGTGTTAAGTTTGGGCTGCTACTACAGCCAACCCGACTCGCAGCGGGCCGCGCCAGCATCAGCGAACACCGCGCCGAAACGACAGGCCCAATCCAAATATCGCCCGCGGAAAATCGAACCGGGGCGGCGCTCGCACCCAACGGCGCGTCGATCAATCCCATCCCCGCTACATTGGACTAGTAATGGAGGTAAAGCTGTGGACAAGGATTATAACAATCTCACGGCATGAAGTCAAGAGCTGCCTACCTCGAACTGGAATAAAATGAAATTGAACGGCAGCTAAGGTCAAAGTTATTAGCACTAGTCCAGTCAAAGCACTCAGAGAGTGATCACTTACTCCAACGATTCACGGATTGGGCAGCGGTGCACTCGATCAGCTTCCGCGTGCTATACGGCCACTCCGGCGCGAGTGCGTCAGGCACAAAGGGGCTCAAAGGTGGTGTGCATGATGCTCCGCCTGCGGCGCTTCGTGTCGAGGACGGGGAGGGCGGGGATGCCGGTGAGCGCGAACGCGCGCCCGTCGTGGCGCGGGATGAGGTGGTATCCCACCAGGCCGTCCGTGACCAATTTCAGCAGAAGACAATCGGGGAGCTCGCTGGCCGTCCAGCGTCGCGAGATCGATGCCCATAAGACGCGATACCAGGGGCCAGTGATGGATTTTTCGCCGCCCATGACGTAGAGCTGGCCTGGTGATATAGTTAGCGTGTGCATCGGATTGGAGCGGCGGCGCTTACGGTCAAAAGCGCATACGGCGCCCCGCATCCGCGCAGGGAGTGACCCGGACTTTCCGAGGCTCAACTTTTGCCATGAACCGCACATTTGCGGGCCCGGCTGGTCGACGCATTGCGGCGATCACCGAAATTTAGTCAGGACACGGTGAGGGCAGAGGCGGAGATCGAATCGGAATGGCGGAGGATATCGCGGCGTAGACTATAATATAATTCAACAACGGAGCCCGAGTCCTTGGATTCCAGCTGCAAGCCTGTGCCGGCTCGACGCGGTGTGCATGGAGTACACGGCGCCGCGCATCTGAACAAGCATCGAAGGGATCAGAGGGGCCACACCTCGAGCGCGGCGCCGCCAACGAGACACCGCGCCCCCCGATACCCGCGCCCGCGCGGCGTAAGAAGTTAGAGCCGGCACGGATACTTGGGTCGCGGACGGGGGAGTACGTATGTATTCACTGGAAGGATCCAGTGTTCGCTCGGGATAAAGAAAAATGAAGCGCGGCCCGCGGGGTACGGAAGACTGCAGGAGCGAATGAATGGATAGAAAGGGATCAGCGAGGATAGCAAAGGAGGGATCAAGAAGGGATGAGGACGGACAAATCGAAGGAAGGAATAGGAAGAAGAAAGCAGGAAGAAAGAAGGAAGAGGGAAGAGCGGAAGAGCGGAAGATAGAAAGCACGGGTACGGACGCACCTACCCACCACGCCGGACAAGTCCGAGCCTGGAGAGCGGAGGGATATGCGAGCGAGATGGGAATGGGGCGCACAAGAGCACGCTCGGCGCGAGGGACGAAAGTCAGACACGCTGCTCCAAGGATCGGGATACGCGCAGGGCAGCTCCAATAACCCGAGAACGCGATGGGCCCGAATAGCCGGCGCCGAAGAATGCGCATAATCCGGGCACGATGCACCTCAGACCTGGCGCCGCGCGCAGTGTCCTCGTGCCCACGCGCAAAAGGAGGCCACAGCAAGCACGGCGCGAACAGCGAACAACGAACCGGATAGGAGCGGCTCGAGCTCCAGCGTGCGTCGAGGGCGAAGACAAAAGGTGGCGCGGAAGCCATGCAGGTCGGTGGTGTTGGCGGCCGCGAGCGAATCACGTCGAGTCGCATCGTCCGGCTATCCCAGGCGGTTTTGCCGTGTGCGCGCTGTGAATGTAAAGGCAGTGGGATGTCACACGATTAAAGTGTAAAGAGGAGGAGGATGGGTAGGACGCAAGGGCGCATCACCAGCGCGGCGTGGATCGGCGCAGCCATCACTCGCAACACGGGCAAATCTGCGCGCTCGCACGCCCGCACTCCATCCGCAGCGCAGCGACGCTCACGAGGCGCTCGCACCGAGTCGATGGCCAGCCATAACTACGCAGAGAGCCCGAGCGAGCTCGGAGGGCGCTTGAGCTGCACCATCGCGCGGCGACGACGGAAGCCGCCCGCTTCACTAGACACCAGACGTAAATACAAAGCACTCACCCGAACTAAAACACCGCATAAACCTCAGCTGTCCCTCTTCGTTATTCCCATGAAGCGCGAGGAGCGGGAATGCGCATTGCGTGAGATGAAGCGAAAAGGCGCAGCGCAGCGCCGGTGGCGGCACGAGGGGCCGGCGAGGTGGTCCAGCGGGTCGATGCGGGCGGACAATACAAGTGCGAGAAGCGAAGGGAAATGAGCGGACCCGATGGGGCCTTGGGCTTAAGGCGGGCGTAGGAGAAGAGCGGCAGGCTGATGGCATTAGGGGACGGCTTGATAGCGATTCGATGCCGCCTTGATGCCTTGATCCTGCCGCTCTCACTCCTTCCGTGCGTCCTCCCTCCAAGCGTCCTCCAAATCGCAACACGACGCAATGTTGCGCGCCCCGATCTGTATCTCGAACGCCGGTTATCCGGATCCGTCTCCGGCGCAGTTGCGGCGCCCCTACTTAATCCGCCGGACCGCCGTACTTACGCACCCCGCGCCCGCTGGATCACCGACACTCCAAGTGCCAACGGAGCACACAGTCCGTCTTTGCTCCCCAACCAGCCCTCCTACTTGACGCTCCAAATACCTACGCATCGCACTTGCAGCGTGTTCAAACTTGACGAGCCGCTCTACGCCCGTTCGACTCGAGTGTTGGATTCCGGTGCTTTGTTTTTCAACTGCGCCCTCCCACTTGTTTCAACTCACGTTGGTATCCCCTTCTCCCCCACTACTCACCGAGCCCTAGGTTTCTGTGGACTTTATTTACTATCCTGTCGCGAGCTATAGTGTCCATACCCGAGCTACTCAAGCAATGAAACAACTATAGTTCTCAATCAGCGTCGTATCGACTCGAAGATGGACGTGCACTTCTACTGATTTCAGATGCACATTAAACTGCGGGGTTGAGTCGGGCTTACTAGGATCTGGTTATTTCCTCTCCACCGGAGTTACGCCTACGAGATAATTGTATTCTTCAAGTCCCTCGACACCTGTGCAGACTCAAATTAGGCCCGCATCAGCCTGTGCCCGTGGGTCCAGCCCTGGCATCAGCTTGGTAGCGGACGGCACACGCGTCGACCCATTCGACCTATCCGCCCATTCTGATTCAGGGAGCCCTCAGGGATGATATTTCCTAGTTCTGGCGCGACTGCCAGGCTCATAATTTCAATATCTCATGCGGAGTTGCGGACGCAATTTTGATCGAGCCATGGACGATCGAAGACCCTTATTTCTTTGGTGTTAGACTCGTCATCCTAACCATAGGATCGAAACTCTCACAACGCAGCTTTAGACTTCTAGACCTCCGTTCGACTCGCCAACTCAAATGAGGTCAATTTCCTTTTCCTTATCTCTTGCTAACCGGAACTATCCTCCCCACTCGTACGAGTGGTAAATAACCATATAATCACTCACGCAGGGGACAAGCGCAAGCTCCGACTAGAGCTCGATTCACTTTCCGGCACGTGTCTTCGGCCACCAACGAATCACAAGTCTCACATACCCAGGCTTCACACTGGCCCAGCACGGACCGCGCCTGCACCTGTTATGAACCCCTAGGGGTCGCACCATTATCTGTCTTTTCGGTAATTTTATTCCCCATCCCTGTCGGGCACGGCATTAAACCAGGCACGCTCCATCCGAGCTTACGAATGGCTCGATTGCGGGGGTCCGCGCCTGCATTTGGTATGACAGCCACATGGATCTACGCTGCAAAATTAGGCACACCCGTTCAACTCGGGATTGAGCTTTGAACCAACGCTCTTCAAGTTGCTTTTTCCTCTGTTTCACACTTATTCCATTCCCCCTAGATGTACGTACTCTAGAGTCTAGAGCATCTTTGGGGCAGGAGCGTCTGCCTAAGAGAGGCCGCATTCACTTTAAATTCAATCCCAATCCCCAGCGACTTCATTATCCCTATGTATTCCTGCGACTAAGTAGTACGGCGATGCCGAGACTATCCTTATACTCCCTTCCAGGGAGGGGTTGTCGCTCAGAAGCAAGTGGCGATTTGTGTATACTTGTTGGGGGAGGGAGGGTCCTCACGTGCCTTGATCGGTGGGTCTGATCTGTGATCTCGAGACCTCTTGCTGTTACCACTGTCGGATATTGTTAGTCCATACATATTCAAATGGCCCTCCGGGCATATCTGTAACCTCTCCCTTCTCTGCACCTCTTATCCTCACGACCTCATCTGTTTCCATGCCCATATCCAATACCTTTTACCATTGACAAGATAATCCTTCCCTTCGCTCCGGAGATTGAGGCACTGAAGCGTAATCATTATGTACTCAACTTCAATTCGGTGCAGTGCAATTGTTGTAATACTGGGAGGAGTTGGATTGCAAGGTCAGTTCAACTCTGCGGTTATTCTTCATCCGTGAAGTTCGGAATGAGATAGAACACAAATCAAGCGTGTTACTAAGAGAAACCAGATAATACTCCTAGCCCATTCCATCGCAATGACAGTCGTCGGACTCACACCCTGACAAATGAGGTAGAGATCCTGTAAGTGGAAAGGCGAATAAAAAAAGATTGTATTCATACTACGGAGTTGAATTTTATCTGCGTGAGTCAAGTATCAAATATATTACTGCGAACTTTCCGAGGCAGCGACCGGGTACAGCGGTGCAACGGCAAGATACTTGGTTTGGGACAGCGGCACTTATGACACAATCAAATAAGCATTTGCGAGCATCCTATAGAGGAAAATCCAGTGAGAGCATCGGAGTCTTTGTCGTAGGAGCCCGAGAAAGCCCAAAGAAAGACAATGTGTACACAGCATTGTGTTAGATAGCTTAAAGACAGTGGTTTTACAACTTTGAGGGGCATTAATATTCGCAGGAGACCTAGGCCGCGAATTGATTGAAGAGGGAACAAAACCGCACATTTCGAGACAGACAGATCAGACCAAATCGTGTCAGAATATCAGTATTTTTGTCGCAAGAGCCCGAGAATTCCCAGAGTAGTTTGAATGGCTTGATGTTGAAGAAAGCGGGAGGGGAGTGCCTGACTGAAAGCAGGGAAATTGGTCCCCTTTATGTGTGGGGAATTCTCGGAAGAATTATCTGCGGCGTAGTGCATAGTTGCTGCGAAGAACTGTACTTTCCTGCGCAATGGCTCGTCTGTTACTGTACGTACTTGTAGGGAGGCGACGGCCGAGGGACTGTGACATGGCAACCTGGACGAAAGCGACGCGACGAGGGTAGTCGTGACCGTGACCGTCGCCAAAGTAGGCGACGGGACCAAGATGAAACTTTTTTGTATGAGCTTTTGAGCGAGGATTTTACTGAAAATGTACCAATCTATGAGTGGGGCAGCCCAATTTGGCTCTTTTTTTGTCTCTTTGGTGAAGGACAGGGGAGGAAACTTATGTTTATTTTATTCTCAAAAAGGTCACGGACGGGGCTTTAGCGACGGAGGACATCGTGACCGTGACCCGCCCCGACGGGGGCGACGCGACGGGGTCCACGGTGACCGTGACGGTCGCCTCCCTACAAGTACGTACAGTACGAAGCAGACTGCGACAGACCACCTGCGAACTGCGGGAAGGTCAGATGCTGTGCGCAAATGGGGGGATTAAAACTCAAAATAACCCAGAGCAAGACGGGAGGCTCAGAGAGAAGAGCAATAGAGATGGAGATAATTGCATATGGGGTAAAAACTACAGCATACCCCAACGAACGAGGAGCATCTCGTTAAACAACGGTTAATCCTAGATCCTGCCCCGGGTGGGATCGGGGGTTCTATTAATTATTGGTGACGGAAGATCCTCGGGTGCAGCTTAAGGAGGACAAGATAGGCCTCCGCTTCGCTCCGGTGACGGAAAAAATGGATTTTAAGGCGATTCTTGAGCATTAAACATGAAGGAAGCAGTGATAGGAGGAGGCATTACCGTTCTTTGGTTTGGAACACTTGCCTGTTCATCAGGGAGAAATCACGATTGACATGGGCCGCGTCCGCGGCCGCAGGCAATGAGGCTTCGCTGTAGGTCGCCGTTGGTTGAAATGACAGTTAGCGTGATGCGCATGCGCAGCAGCACGGCCTCCACCAAATCGGTTGAATTGGCACATTGTGCTGAACTTGAAATTTGGAGCTGTACTATTCGGTCGCGATCGAGATCTGCGAGGAGACTGCGCCGGAGTTTGTCCGCAGTTCATAGTTTAACCAGCTGAGCTGTCTCGGACGCAAAGGGGGCAGAAAAGGAGACAGCTGAGTGCCGGGGAAGACTGAGAAGAGGTACGAAAATGTAGATGAATACGGATTGAGTTGGGGGCACGTCGGATGGTAAGGAACGGTTAATCGAACGATTACAATGTAGTAAGGTGAGAATATCTTGCAAGATGAGCAAAATTGCTGCAGACCGAAGAGACCAATAGCTTTCAATACACGCTTCCTACGTACTCACCTGAAGATGTCGAAATAGCAGGGGGAGCATGGCGGAGATGATCCAAAAGGATTGAATTACATAGATCAGTGGCATTGCAGTATCACGAACAAAGAGGAGAGTGGGATCTAAAGCAGTCCATCGAAAATATCGCAACCAGCTGACTGGAATTGACACTAGGTAGCAAGAGACGGTCGGAAGCATCGCATTAGACCAGGCCGAACACAGTAGTTTGAGCTTAAGAATTGATAGCACGAGACAATCTCCAGCATCCACTAGCACGGGGAAAAACGACACGGCTGTTGAGCCACGGGAAGCCAGAAGAAAGAGAGCGGGTTAACCATAGGATGATTGAAAGCAAGGCTTGAGGGCATAGAAGATATTGGGGAGCAGCGGACAGGTGGGCACTCGGGACGTTGCAATCGGCAGCCGATTGAGCACAGAGGAAAATAAAACGCAGGCAGGGAGACAAAGGACCACCAAGAATTGGGGACAGAGGGGGTATCTGGAATCTGGATGAAGCGGTGTTGGATGGTCTTTTATACGTTATATGAGCGCTTCTTATGCTGCGCCGCGGTCGGGGAATTTTGCAATGTAAAAAGGTCATGGATGCTGTCGTTCCGCGGGGCTTGCCTCGGGACCTTGAGTATCAGAATCGAGACTGATTGCACAGTGCGCAGTTGCGAAGCAGTGCAGGAATTGGCGGAGCTTGCGGGGATGCTGGGAATAAGTGCAGATTTGCTGTGCTCCGTAGTCCGTAGGTGCTGGCCCGCTGTTCTGAGTGGGAAGCCAGTGATAAATGGGGTTATTGGAGCTGAGGTTGGGGAAAAGGCCAAGAGTAAATGGGGAAAGTGCACAGCCGAACGAGCATCTCGTTAAAGAACGGTTAATGATAAACCGGGCTGCGGCATTACTACAAGAAACTGCGATAACCCCAGTGTTCTGCGGCGCAGCGAGAATTTTGCATCCCTTTCAGGACTGAATCCACGGGGCTCCGCACTCTGCCTCGACAGTCCGAATTGGTGGAATTTGGGCTTGGGAAAATACGGGCATAGTGAGAATAGAAACACCGATGGGCTGTGGTTTAAAGTTGCTGCACGCGGACTCGTGGTGGCTGCAAGTGTATTTCCGTCGTCCGTAGTAAGAGGGCGTAGTTGCGCCAATGGAGCAAGTGAATCCCACAAATGGTGCATGACCCATAATGTGTAGGAGGGGAGGGAAGCAGAGAGTATGGGGATGCACGCAGATGGGGAAAGGACCACAACACATACCAACAAACCAGGAGCATCTCGTTTTAATCATCCACATAAAAAATGAATAAACTATGCACTAGTTGAAACACAAGACTATATTGAAAAATTTGCCCAAACAGAATCTTTTTTTAAGAGGGCCTAACCACCTGGAAACAAAGGGAGAATAAGCACAAACTCAGCTAGAGTCGCTTGTTTAGAATAGCCCAAAGGAACACATACTTTAGCTCGCCCGGATAGTTATGCAAAGTTTTTTTTTATAGCACCTTCCTGGCTTCATTGGGTTTTATGGGGAGCATTTTCAGCATAGTAAAATGTACATTACCAAGTGGCTAATCTTTAAGGCAAATTGAAAGTGCAGTAGAGTTGCCGAAGTGCAGCTCATGTTTTGATCCAGAAAGGACTTGTATATGCAAAGTGATCAAAATGGGACTGTTAATTTTCCACTGGACTCAAATCCTACCCGCACACTCTGTAAATAGCCTACATATAGACTCTCCAGATCTCCCATTTTTATTTCAAGCAAATTGAGCTCAGTACTGCGAAACTTTGGGATCAATAGTTATTAAACAACTAACCGTTCAACTGAGCCTGACTCCAGCTCTCTTTTTTTTTCAATTCACCTTGACTTCATGAAAGACTCCGCACAAGGCCAAAACAAGTTGAACGTCTAGAGCATGGTCTATGATCTCAGGAGATGCCGCTCCCATCAGAGGCGAGATGGATAGCGCTTTTAAGGGTGCCCGGAAGGGAAAGTGCCTATGATCTCGGAAGAAGCCGCTCCATCAAGGCTAGGTCTGGACCAGGTCATCGGGTGGCCGGATGCATATGATTAACCGTTCTTTAACGAGATGTCCCTCGATTCTTTGTACGTCTTTGTGCCCCAGCCCCATTAGAATGTCAACGTCTCACGACCCTTGAAATCTCCCCGCTAGGACCCAGAAAAACGGAAGGGGTTATGCCTTCGAAGGAGGAACACATGCCCTTTTTTCCACCGCAGTTGGACAGATGACCTGCTGCGCCGAGCGCAGTTTCAACAAGACCACGAACACAGTTTAACTCCTTCTGTTCCAGTCTGCGCTCACTCCTCTGCTTGAATCTCGCAGCTGCCACAGAGCAGCAACACATCAAATATTCAAAACACAGTAGACCAATTTGTTCTACTGCGGCCACGTCGCGTCAGTGGAGTATAAAGAAGCATTGTTCGGTCCAATATGCCTCCTCATTCCTTCTCTCTCCCCAAGTCCCAGTAATATCAAAGCCTAAATGTGCCCATCTCTCAGCTCTTAAAGAAATGCTGCACGTTAACCTGAGGGCTTCTATTCAATTCAATACCTCGCTAGCTTCGGTTTTCTTCTTCTGGCAATATCCCTTGGGATCTATTCATCGCGGAGCAAGTGTCGATATGGTGCTTCAGCGAGGCTTTGCTCTTTAATTCCCATCAACACACACCCGCCCCTCGACTTTTCCCGGTTCCATCGGCATTTCGCTTTTGGTACAAAAACCCGCGCGAGGGTAGGCCGTGGAACTCTCCCGGCTTCCGACTCAAGTTAATACTACACTTCGAACCCTATATTATAAATACAAATTTGTTTCTTATGGATTCAATGCACTGCAGTTTAACTACGCTGCAGGTAATTTACCGCAACTGCATCGAGCACTCTCGCCTACTCTTGCAAGAACCGGCGACATCTCGTAGCTATGCCGTAGTCAAAGGCACTGCGGTTCGACTACGCCGCAGATTAACCGTTCTTTAAGCAGATGCTCGTTCGGCTGTGCTCTTTCCCCATTTATTCTTCGCC
>JARKIE010000470.1:0-61181 GCA_029378255.1 Mycena rosella | reverse complement strand
GATAAAGCAGAGGACCATATTTGTTAGGTGATTTCAGAGGGCACTCCGAGAACATGCGACATTAAATACGCTCCGTTGATAGTTTGTGGGGCGGGAATTATAACCGACCAGTTCGGACGAAGTCAGTTTTAGTACAAGCACCCTTGATTCCAGTTACCACCGATGACTGGAGGAAGGACTACTTTTTGGCAACCGGATTTGCGCGGGTCGCCACTAAGATGATGCGAAGTGTCGACGTTTCGTGCACACCTTAAGGCCCAATTCAGTACAGGTAACCTCGAACCTCGATATCAAGGGATGGAACACTTCGGCAAATGCATCCACAATGGATGATTGGTGAGCGCCTACCACATCGTCGTTCAGTAAAAAAAAATGGTCGATCATCGCTGTCGACGTTTGCCGCCCGAAGATCCGTGACATGTTTCCAAGGTGAAGTCCCTGAATGCTCTCACCAGGTCTGGAGATGGTACGCAAACACATGAATATCGCGAGTACAAGAGGCGCCAAAAAAAAACAGCAAACTACAACTGTACAATAGAACAGTTGAAGAGCGAGCGGCCAGGAGATAGGGAGCGGTCTTTCAAATCAGGAAACTCCGATCAGCTTCCGAGCGAAACAAGGCCCGGCATTGCGGCGGTGGCGCGTGTGCCAAGTTGTTGTGGGTCCCCCTCGTTCTGCCACCTGTACTCTTGACCAGGGTTTAATTATCCTGCGTCCACCTCCGTCTCTCCACCCAGCTGTACTGTATTATTTCAATCAATTCGACAGGGGGTGTGACTCGTGACCCGCAAAACCAGTTCGACAATTCGACAACCACCGAGTTTTGGTGCGACACCCTTCAAAATTTCGACATCCAAGACAAAATTCAGGTTTTTAGCATGGTTGAGAGAAATTTGGGTTGGTCATGACGAAAGTTGCATTCGACAGACCCCTCCGTGACCTGTGACCCAGACCATATTTCGACATCGACAGGGGGGTCCGTGACCCGTGACGGTCGAATTGATCGTAATAATACAGTAAGTACTTGAACCCGAGGCTGACGAAAACTAAACCTTATGCACCCATTCATGTCGCAATATTCTACGCCGAATATAGCGAGGTGTAACCTGGGTGTAACGGGGGGATTTTTTGTCAGCAACTTCAGCACGCCATCACAACGGCCGAATATATTTCTATCTTGTGCTTAAATTCGTTGTATTTACGGTTCAGAGAACATCAAAATTCAACAAAGAAAAGAAGGAGGCGCCGCTCTGGAGGCGTCCTTTTGTGCAATGTGAACAAGGCAAAAGAGCGAAGTGGCAAGCGAGAAGTGACATGATGACATCAAATAATACTCCTCTACATGCCACAGAAAGAAAGAAAGCAAGGGCAAAGACAGGCTCGTATTATCCAGAGTGCCATCGGATATCTAGGCTACTAAGCGCGTGGATAGCAGAGCGGTAAAGAGACCGAGTGGGACCTGAGTGTCCCCGTCTGATCACTTGTTGATGACACTACTTGATTAATTCATCAGGAAAAAATTATCTGCTACGAGTCTACAGAGTGTCCTGTAGCTCTCGTAGTCTTGCAGCAGAGGGTAACGATGCTGCTACTGAGTCCTACAGAGTGCTACAGGTACTACCGAGTCTATATAACTCTGTCGTTATCCTCCACAAGTTTTCCTGATGTTTGATGGTGTGCCGAGGCTGCCGAGAGAAAATGCCCAAATTCGGATAGGGGCCTGAGGATCTCGATCTACCCGTCCGCTTCCCTGTTCGCCAAATTCCAGTGAATGTTGACATTCCGTGTGCACCTGAAACTCAGCTCGCGGGTAACCTCGATATCAAGGGATGCGACACTTCGACGAATGTATACATATAGGGAAGACTATTATGTTGCTACTTCTCCCGTATCTTTCTAGTATAAACCTGATGTTCTGAGATTTGGCTGCGCTTCAAAATCGAGCAGATGGCAGAGATATAAGATGTTGGCCGTTGAGGGACTTCAACTCCTCGGGTGATTAAACCGGTTCAGAGGAGGCGTTCCCCGTCAAACCCGCCCGCAAGAAAAAGAAGTGTCAGTTGCATGCGTGGCCTCATCTGCTGTTCTTTACGCCAACTGTCAAGGCTCCACCTTTTTTCTCCTCGTCGCCAATTGATGTTAAGATTCTTGTGTTAATGGATCACATATATGAACCAGTGCCTACACAGTACTTGGCTGAATGCTTAAAATCAGAGCTATTACACACGCCATCGTACAATTCAAACCCGGCATTACGTGTTAAACTTGCGAATCACACTGTTCTCACGACAATCTATCCACCTGTTTTGCTGACACTTGATCTGCCCCACTTATTATGTGCTAAATTCGCTTCTTTGCAGTTCCTTGGTTCTACCACGGCGTGTCGCGAGATAGCGTTCGTGAGCTCGGCCTTTGGTGTTGTGAAGGAGTCCAGGAGCAATACTATATATTAGCGCCTATACAGTTTGATACCTTCTGGAACCCGGCGTTCCTAAGCGGGACCGGCCGTGTAATTCTACCTACCTACCACGAACAGTTGGGAAGTCTGAGCCCGTCCTGCTTGACAACCGAAACACAACCTGTCATGTTCATCAGCTTGTTGTACTCCTCGCTGATCTCCTGATCTCCGCATGCCTTTTGATCCTCACCGGCACTGAGGGAAAACTAAGTCTGTGCACGGATCTCTAACGAAGCTTGGAGCGCATACTGTTAATCTCAGATTACCAGCTGCTGCTGCACTTTCGCCCTGGGAGAGTCCGCATGGTTGGGCACGTCAAGTGGGTGGAGTATAGATCCTCCAATTAGGTATGAGCCTCCTCGCATTTCCTTGCAAGGCGGCCCGGTTGGTATTGTACTACATACATACAATGGAATGAGGTTTTCAGCTAGCTGCTGCCTATCATTTCCTCTTTTTTTCTATTGAGCAAGTGCTGCGGATCCAATCTGATTTAATGCGGGTATGACACCTGGATTATCACTCTGTGTTTCTTTGAAGGGTCCGAGTTACCGAGTGCATGCCGTACTGGTGGTCTATACCAAAAGTTTCTATGGGTGCGTGTAGTCGCGGAGAAAGAGAGAAGGAGTGAGTCACAGCTTCGTTGCCTGCTTTGTAACTTAGAATTATGATCACATAGTCCCACGAATAAACCAAGTACCAGGAGTGGGCACAAAACACAATTGTACAAGCGCGAGGGACAGAACTGCAACGGAGGAGGGAGCGATCACATCGAAAGGAGATAACTCACATAAATCGGGCTATTTGCAAGCCTAGGCATGTACATATTCGATTGTGTCAGAAATTCTGCCCTCCCTACCCAAGTATCTCGCCTGTAGCCCCGTTGTAGCCGGTTGGGCCTCGGAACGGCTGTAGAACCATATTTGATACTCAGCTTACGCAGATAGAACTTGGCTCCTGAATTTAATCTTTTTCTATCCACCTTTCTATCCACTGAATCTCGACCTCATTTGTCAGGGTGTGAGTCCGACGGCTGACATTGCAATGGAATGGACATCCGGTGTCTCCTAACGCCGCTTTCGATTTGTGTTCTCTCTTCTTTTGATCTTTCTACGAAGGTGAGCTAGACATGCAGTATCAGCACAGCTACACAGAGAAAGAGAGGAGATGCCCACCTGTATTTTGTCATCATCGGCTGGCAACTGCGGGGAACTGGTTATTGCCATTAAAAACATGTGTGCACGAATGCTCACATCGTCATTGGGACTCTTCATCTCCTCCGCAATGATCATGGAGAGCGATGGGCCGAACGTCTGTATAAAAACATAAGCTGTATAAAGCCGGAGAAGGGCTTCACACCTACATCACGAAAGGTTTTCATGGACATTCTGGCGACAGAACAGTCAAAGCCTGTGCCAAAGGCAGCAACCTCGCGCGAATCAGAAGAGCGGGGAATCAAGTAATTTAGTTTCCTATCTCTTTTCCCATTAGGGTGAGGAGGATCCCCCGACCAAAAAAATGAAAATCGGCGCACATATAGAGCTTGTTGAGAAAATGATATTCCATCTATAAACTTGATATGTGCTCCCATTCATTGCCTCACTAGAACTAGAATGAGGGACATAAAGGATTGGGGGTGTAAGAGGAAAAGTGTGCCCGTTACAGTGTGTTACAGAGCTGCCAAAAAGGACCATTTTGTAGGGATTCATTCAAGGGAACTGATATAGGTATCAACAAGGTTTCTGGGGAGGGAGGGTGCGAGTTAAGGGGTAATATGGCCCCTCCAAACCTCAGAACATTCAAATAACGTCTTGATACTCGGAGCCCTTGGGTGGAACGAAAGTGAATTTTTTGGGGACAATAAACTAGTAACTTATAGTAGTAGTAAGTATGGCCTGATGTTTTCAAACTCCGCCAACAGCTTCTTTCCGAGCTTTCCCCTTTTGTCCATCTCTGACTTCGCCCCTCATGCCGCGACCACGGTTTGGCCGCGACTGCGCCGCATCAGCCGCGTTAAAACTCGCCTTGGCCAACTCGTGTTCTGCTGCTCAGAGTGCACAGTTTGGGTTTGTCTTTTGATTTTATTTTATTTCAAAGTTTCAACCTCAAAACTGAATTTCAGAAGGGGGTGCAAGGCCGCGAAGCGGCCAAGCAGCTGCTTGTAACCACTAGAGATGACCATATGGGGGTAATACTGGGACATTATTATTAACAATTCCACAGAAAAATTACACAGGTGTGCACAGGATTTGCACAGGTGCTTCAATCATTTACACAACTATTTTAATATGGAAAAAGCACACCTTCAAAAGATTGTGTTATTTACACAGGTCAACTTTCTTCAGAAAGTACATGGGTTGACATCCGCGAGAAAACACAGGGAGAACATGGCTAAAAAAAGGGAAACACAACCATCAGGGCTTCATCTTTCTGCACACCCGTTGAATTCCAGCATATTCACTGCCTGTGTTTGTCCTCTCAGAAAGACACTGCATTATGAGTCCTGAAAACACATGTACATAATACTTTGTTCAAGCCTCTGCCAATCTCAACGGCCGGTTGTTCGGAATTGGCTAGAGTCAGCAATCAAGTACTACAGTAGTGGTGTTGACGGACGGGTCCTGTAAATAATCGAAATAGTGTGCTGAGCAAAAAGCATGGCCAGGGGCTTGACTGCAGGAGCCCTGCCCATATCCTTTGCAGCTTGGATTCTCTTCTGATTTATCATGTGTACTTTGATTGGATGCTACATGAGGCAAGATGAAGGCATGTATACACCTATGGTTTGGTTACTCCTTCGAAGTGCTTCAGTCACAAGTTTGCACGAAAAGCTGAAGGGGACATGTGGTTCGAATCAGGAAGGGGGCCGAAACGTGATCACGGGGTGATCTGAAGTGCTTGCGAGATCCACTTTTAGCATAGAATATTAGTGCCCTTGCATGAAACTGTGTGCATTACCTTATATTCAGCTATACTGGGTTGAATGCTACCCAAAACATTTGCGAGGGGCTCACACTTGACATTAGATCTGGTCCACGTCGGTCTATTCAAACCAGACTTTCGAGTACATGAAGAGTGCAGTCGTTGTAGACGTTGCAGCTCGGACCGGCCATGTGGCACAATCGGTATCTCAACCTCCAACAGAACTGCCTTACTTTGAGACCCAAGCTCGTACACAACACTTCCTTGCACTCCCTATACTCAATCCCTAGGGTCACACTCTGGAGAGGTTGTAGATGCTATCATGCTAAGCTCCCGCTAATAGGTACCATCGCGTCGTCACGCCGTGGATGCGGATCACTGGCATCCGAATAGTCCTGCATGGCTCCTGTCCCAGGGGAGCCCAGCCCTGTACTACATATGAAGCAGGTTACATAGATGCTTCCGAGTTTGTCAGCACCGGTGCATTTTTGAAGAGGTTGGAGTTGTGTTTTCTCGGCTTTTGAAAAGACGATAGTGTATTCAGAGGAACACCTCAGCGGCGAATTTATTTTTGAGCCCCGAGGGTGTGCATATTTCTACTCGGGGGGCCTGTGTCGCCAATTTTTGGCAAAATGCAGTGGTGTAATTTTTCCTGGCTCTCCGAACCTGTGTTATTTGTGAGGTGGATGAGGTGCATAAATTTCAGTGCAGTGGTGCCAACCTGTGCGTAAAATTGAAAATCACTTGAAGTAGTGTAAATTATGCAAGAAAACCCCAAGTTGTGTAAATAATAATAATGTCCCACTATTACAACCATATGACCACTAACAAGTGTAGAGTTCACCAATAGATAATAAGGCTGCGGCAGGAGCGCCCCGTCGTGTCCCAGTCACAGAAAATGTATATAATATATTCACCGCACCTCCCATTACTGCCTCCGGAGGACCTCATGCAATCTCCCAAACACACCGCCATGCCAGGTGCAAAATTCGGCCCACTCCTCCTGCTCCAAGAACTGACTAAAGTCCATCAACCACCCACCTACGACCAAATCCGCATAGCTCGGCGTCTGCCCCTCCAAAAACGGCCCCTCTTTCTGCGCATACAGCCTTGCCAACCTAGAGATCCCCGTCTGAACCACACGCTTCTCCGCATCCGCAAAGGCGCCGATCAGGTCGTCCCACGCAGGCACCCCCACGCGCTGCGCGAACAGCGCCTTCGTGCGCGCGGCACTCGCGGGCGGGAAGGCGCGCGCCATGTTTTGCGCCGTGAGTCCGACGTACGCGGAGAACGTCGCGTCGACATGGGTGTTGAAGTGCGTAGTCCGCAAGGTCCGGAACGGTGGCTTCACGTGAGAAAAGCGGGGCGATGCCCACGGCGTCGTGGATGTGCGGCGAGGAGTAGTCGAGCCCGTGGCGCGTGCTGTCCACGGGGAAGAGCGCGCCGCCGCCCCAGGCCGCGGCGCGCGAGGCGAGGTAGCACGCGATGTCAAGCGAGTCGCCAAGGACGAACTCCGCGCCCAGATCGTGTCTTGCAGCATGGGTAGCGTGTGGTAGTCCGAGCCGTCGAGAAACTTGCGCGAGGCGGGGCAGCGGAGGGCAGTGCGCGTGGCGTGGATGTCGGGGATTTCCACCCACTCGGTGCGGTAGGGTGCTTTGGTGAAGTTGAGCGCGTAGCACGTTTTGCAGGGGTTCGGCGCGTAGGGTGTATGCTGAGGATGGGTCGCCATATCGTAGAAGACGAGGGCTGCGTGGGAGAAGGAGGAAGCGGACGACGAAGACGCAGAGGCCGAAGAAACCATTTTTTGGAGGGCGGTGCGGTTTTCAGGCGGACGATGGGGCCACAGAGGTTTTATGGTACAACGGCACCGACGCCCTTGGGCGCGAATATGAATGAGTCGTAACATGTGACAAGGAGCGGCAGCGAGATGTCAAGGCGGTGGAACAGGATCGGGACAAAGAGGATGCCGATGAGTCATAGACGCTTCATCGGACCAACGTTATGTCAATCTTCGCTCGCTCGTCGCTGGCAACCTCGCCATTCCAAGTTGGATTCAACTTATAGGCTGGCCATGAGTGAAGTGAGAAAGTGGTAAACCGCGTATATGGATATTCGAAATACATTAAACGAAGTGTGGATTGATGTAGGCGAACATGTTCAATGTGTTTGCTTTTTGTTTACTGCCGAAAATGTCTTTCGCACACCCAGTATTCAAGATTCAACACTACAGACGGTGGCCCCGCGCAATTCTAATTCTACAGATGGTATTCCATCTGCAGCACCCTCCAAGAAACGAGGAAGGCAGTTTTGCGCGCACAGCCTCGTGCCCGCCCCAGCACTTCAACACGATGTTCCGAAGGTGTGGAAACCGGTCCGGGGACAAAAACATGTCAAGAGTTGTCCACTGGTCAGAGTTGTCGTACGACAGATAATACATTTTCAGCGCCAACCGCTCGAGTGCGCGGGACTTGAGCCTTGTTAAGAGCTGAATCATCTGGTTGGGGGACAAGTCATGGTATGAATTGGCATAGTGGATGGCCAGCGTTTTGAGGTTGGGATGGAGCGAGAAGTCAAATAATGTCAAGAGGTCAGCTGCACAGGGTGAGATCCAGAAAATGAAATACAAACCAAAAAACACACCAGTACGATAGTACCCCCCGTTGTATTCTTCAGACCATGTCCCCGTGATATCGAGATGGTGGAGCGCGGGACCGAGCTGCTGCAACGCTATGTGCACGGTCAGCACGTCTTCGACCCGTACGAGGGGCAGTGTAAGGGAGTCCACCTTAGATAGATGTCCGACCGCATGCAACCATGCAAGAATCGGGCGCACAGATTTGCCGCAGAGCTTCAGGCCGTGCAGCGCGGGCGGTGGTACTGCGCTCGCAGGTTCATCCGGAAAAGTGGCAAGCATCTCCTTGATGTCAAGCACTTCAAGAGCGGGAAAGCCTCATGCACAGCATGTCGATTACGAGCGGTGTCAAGTGTGGGTAGCCCACTCCCAGTTTGAAGGTCAGGACGAGATGGGTAACGTGCGGGAAGGCCGTGATGAACCCGGTGCGAAAAAACGTTTCCGCGCCCTCGATTGTAGCCTATCAAGCTGTTCGTTTCCTTAAAGATTTCTTGGAACCTGGCATTTCTCTTGGAACTTAGCATTTGTCTCTTCCTTTTATCGGTCTCTTCCCTGTAAAGCTGTTCGTTTCCTTAAAGATTTTTTGGAACCTGGCATTTGTCTGCTCTGGCGATCTATTTATTTTCTGTAAAGCCATCCATTTCCTTAAAGATTTCTTGGAACCTGGCCTATTTCGACGGAAGCTGGCATTTGTCTCTTCTTTTGATTGGTCTCTTTTCTGTAAAGCCGTTTGTTTCCTTAAAGATTGTTTGAAACCTGGCCCCTTTCAACGGATCCTGGCATTTGTCTTCTTATAAGGCCGTTCGTTTCCTTATAGATTTCTTGGAACCTGGCCTTTTTCAGCGGAACCTATTTATTTTGGGCTCAGTTCTGTAGGCAGACAGGTGGCTGGGAAATTTTGAGTGTAGAAACAAAAATTCAAACCTAGATTTTTTTCTGATTTGTTTAGATTCTCCTCCGGGCCCAGGGAACGCAGTGCTAGGTTTCATAACTTGTTTGGTAATGTAATGGCACTTTAGCGGGGGTAGCAATGGGGTATATACCAAGGACGCACCTACTGACTATTCCCGAGCCCGGTACATTCATTGAATGTGGCGGGGTTTGCTTGAAGGATGGTACTTTCCCTTTTAGAAATGTGCCGTGTTTGACAAGCGGTTGGCAAAGAGCCATTCTGGGAAATGAGATGCAGTAATTTTTAAACCTCTCAACAGCTTTTCACAACTATGTATGTTGCGTATTTATTTTACCGCAAAATTTCCTAAAGCACTGGAATCAAACCAGATTTATTCCCCTGTCTATCTCTCCTTGAACGCAGCCCAGTTCCTCGACCATAGATGGATTGTTATCACGGCTTTGTGAAACTTTTTGGCCCGTAATCCCCTCTGCCGCGTGCTCGACGTCTTCGCCTGCGCCGCCTGATGCCATTCAGGTAAAGGTTGAACCTCCCGCAGTCTCGGTCAAATTGGAACTTCAGAATTCCGCTACAGTCGCTATTTCAGCCACCGTCAAGATAAAGGAGACTCCGTTCGCTCAACGGCAGAGGCAAGTCCTGTCGTTCTTCCGCTATTCTTTCAGACGGCTCCAGTGGACGAGTCAAATCTACTGGGCGGCGCGGTAAGTAATTCTGGCTATATTCTCAATATCCCACAGTTCCCATCAACGCCAACTGAGACACCTTTTGACTGGCCTGTCCCCCCGCCTTCCCATTCCAAGTTGCCGTCATATTCCCATAGGTCAGGGATCCACAATCGGCCGCTGATACGGCCAAGTCGCGCGCTTAACGTGCGTCCGAGGCTGATATGTGCAACAACCTCCTCGCGATGATGTCGTGTTCCCGAGCCCCAGCGAAAAAGCGAGACCCGGATACTCCCGTTTCTAGTCCAAAGACCAAGGAATCGGGCCAAGTAAGTGCACTACAGGTGCTAGGTCGAGATTCCTTTAGTTTATAACTGGGGCTTCATAGTACATTTCCTAGCATTTCCGCTGCTAATAAATATTTCTTACTTTTGAACGTGAAATGATGCTTGCATCTTGTCGTTTACGTTGATAGGTTCTATCTCGGGGGGACTGGTGATTTCCACCCCAGCCACTAATAATGTACCGTGCTTTGACGCGGGAGCGGCAACAGTATTCACATAATGTGCCGCCATTTACGTGAAGCCCGGTACATTCACTGAATACGTTGGGCTTGATTAGTATATACCGGGCTTGAGACTGTTCATTAAGTGCGCTCTTTGTCTATCCCGGTAGCAACGAATCATGGCGGTCCGAATGCACTTTTATTCTCGCGCAAAAGTTTTACGTCCCCGCCCCTAAAACTCGGTGTTTTCCGGCCTCCCGCGCTAAAAACAGCCACCCCCATGGGGCAGTTGTTGATGCGTGCAACTCGAACCTCCGCGCAAAAGAAACTCGGCCCCCGCGCAAAAGAAAGTCAAGTCCTGCTCAAAAAAAAAGTTGTCTCCTGCAAAAGAAAAAGTAAAGTTCAGATCCCTCACAAATTAGATCTCAACAGGGACTGATCGACAGTGCTTCCCACGGACCATAAACTTACCAAATTTATTGCAACTGGACTGGCTTTTTTGCTGGATTATCGTGCCATGGAAGATCCAACGATAGTGATCAGCACCCAATTTCAACTGTCGTTCCGAACATGCCGGTGCCAATATTCGACTTGTCAGCCTCCTAAGGGGCACACTCTCGGACTTCATCAAAGCCATGGCTACCCGACTTGTCGGCCTTTCAAGTCTCACAGTGGCTCTGACTTCCTTGGATTTTGGCTCACCGAGGCTGGGATAAAAGGCTAATTCTGCTTATACCCCTCTAGGTTAGGATTTCGGTTCTAGACCACAGAGTTTTGCTTATTCCTGTCATTGAATATCCTACTGACTCCATTAAACTCACTCATCGGAATAGCTGAACACCTCTGAACAGTAGTCAACTGGGCCACATTGGATCTCCAGTCTCAAATGATCCTCACAACCAGTCCCGCAGGTTCGGTTTGATCTTCGTTTAGACTTGAAAACTGAAACTCCAGAGCCTGAGAAGTGGGCTCTTGATGATCATGATGTTTCAACTATTACTTTCAAGGATTTTAAGTAGGCGGTGGTAGTGACAGTGTATGTACTTCGATTTGTTGACTGAGTTGCTAACCAGTTGTAGACCGATAATGATATTTGCCTATTCAATAACTTGCATTAGGTAATGAACGAACGCCCTTGCTTCGCCATAATAGTCCCAATGTTGATTGAACTTGGATACAGACAGGCTACTACTGTGAGTTCTATCACTGAAACCCTCTGCGCAACCGATATTCATTGACTGTCTAATCATCTGCCACTACGCCGATGATCATCTTACTCCAGTACACCACCCGTATGTATGCAACATGGCTGAGATCATCGAGCCACCTTCTGAACCAAGCATAACCACATGTGCTTGCCTCTTGTTGCCCCCAGACACGTAACAATTTATCTCCCGGCTTGTGTTCCCTCTTCCGTATCTAGTTTTGTTTGCTGCTGCCGTGAATTGCCTCCATGCTAATATTTAGCCTGCTCCGCTTGTGATCATTTTGCAAGAGCCTTGATGCAGCTTTAGAGCACTTAGATCTTAGTTCATGCCTATTCTTGCTCACTCAGGATGAATCATGTACGTCCCGATTCATCACCTGTTACATTGTGTTCCACGTCCCAAGTCCCGTTCACGCTCACGCTCGCGCGGTACCGGTTCAAATATCCTTTGAGTTCATGTTCATTCGACTTTGTAGCTCTACTCTCTCTTGCCTGTCACCTCATTTAAGGTAAACGGCATCCTGCGTGTCCTAAGCACTCTTTTTATTTTATTTTACTTTTGCGAGGGGATTTGACTTTCTTTTGCGCGGGTGTCGAGTTTCTTTTGCACGGGGGTTCGAGTTGCGCGCATCAAAAACTGCCCCGTGGGGGTCGCTGTTTTCAGCGCGGGAGACCGGAAAACACTGAGTTTTAGGGGCGGGGGTCAATAAATGTTGAGCGGGAATAAAAGTGCATCGGGACCGCCATAACGAACGCTAGTGAACGGAATCCCTGTAAATCTTGTGTAAATCTACATTTTCTCATCTTCTGTGTTCGCTGAGCCACCTATGTGTTATGAGCGCAGCGGTATTGCATCAAGAAAACTACTAGTATTGAAGTAGTGACATCCTCGCGAATTCTGCGACTTGTTCGCCCCTCAAAAAGGTGAGACTTGCACTTGTAAATGAGCATCAATGAAGAGGTCAACATCGGTGCGGTAAACTTTGTGTTTAGATTGTAATCTACCCAACCACTGTGTACGTCCAAATCTGGTTTGTCTTCCCAGCGACACACTGCCAAATCTGCAGCGGGTTGCGGTTCGCCTTGATTCCGTCCATCAAATCCAGACACATGACTCCGTTCGCCGGCTGCAAGATGCTAAGCTGGATCTTGGGGGCGCTGGGGGCGTTGGGACCACCCCAGGACTGGTATGGAGACCCGTCTTCACCGCCGTCGGCCGATTCATTGAGGACGACCTTGACCCCGTTGACGAGCTCACGGTTGGCCTCTCGGAGGGGAGCGACATCGAGCGCCCACTCGGAGCCGTCGGCGGGGTTGATCATCCGGGGTCCGCTGGTGAAGTACCATTTCTGTGTGGCGGAGCCGTTGCAGTCAAAGCTGTGAACCTCTCGGGTGAGCACTGACTGCGAGTGACAGTCGGCGAGACAACGTATGCGTACATGTCCGCTGCAGCGCCCACGACAAATGCTCCGCCCAGGACACCGACACACTTGGTTGTGTCGCCGTTCGGATGGATCGTATATACGTTCTGCGTGGCACGGCCGGTCAGCTGGGTTGGCGCAGCTGCGGCGACAGAGACGAGAGCAAGAGCGAAAAGGGCAGTGAGCTGCATTCTAGAACGGGGGATAGAACGCTGCGTGGACATTGGCACACTGCTGATATTTATGCTTGAATTTGAACGGCCATGGCTGGCCGCTGCCAAGCCGGCTACAGCTACGTGAGAGAGTGTGTATTACTTCGGTTGCAAGTCTGAAACATTCCCCGAACTAATATCAAGTCCCCGGATGACACGAGACGGCATACATGTACCAGGACTGGGTGGGAAGGCCATATCGGAAATCGACCTTTCTTCTCCGGATGCCCTCCGAGCAAAATTTCTCCGGAAACGGTCCCAGGCCTCGGCTGTGTCAACGCTACAACGGGAAGTGCCCAAGGGACGGAAGACTAGCAGTGTTGGGGATGGGTATGGACGGGTACAAACGCGCAAAGTACGTACATAATGGTGCCATGTAAATATACTGTACATACCGTAAATACTTGCTGTTAATATATCCGACAGGTATCTGACATGTGCCAGCTCGAAGCAGGTCGCCTATCAGCGCCAAATTCTAACAGTCTGGAGGTCAATTTTTCTCCCGACTCTCTATACATATGTAGTGAGTAGTCACTGCACTCAAGGCCCTATCAGCCGACGGATCTGCGCGCTCTGGCTCGCCGTCGGCTCGTCAGCTAGCCGAGACGTAGTCTCAGGGTTTAGAGCGGGGAAACCTGTCGGCTAGCTGACGAGCCGACGGCGAGCCAGAGCGCGCAGATCCGTCGGCTGATAGGGCCCTGAATGCAGTGAGCGTCGGTCAATGCAGAAAAAAGTAAGTAGGTGGAGCCGAGGATACTTTGCGAGCACAGACTATTAATTTGCTGCTTTGTTGTGTAGTACAAAACGGGTGGCTATGCGCAAGACATGCAGCCACAGGTTTTGTACCACTGAACGGAGCGCCAATCAATAGGGGAAAAAGAAAACAAACGCGGGGAAAAAGAGCAAACGAAAGAAAGAACCAAACGTGCCGAATTTCTCCGATTCCAAGCGGTAGACCGCAACACCCCGCCCTGGTACTCCATCGTCGTTGGAAGAGCGCATCTCCGATGCGGCTGCAACAAACGTTCAAACCTGGAGAAAGCAAGGGATAACGGAGATGGATGCAGAAAGGAAACAAAATGGCCATGGACGATCACAGAAGGCGCAACGCGTTATCGGCAAGGCAGGTAAGAGATCGACTTGGACGCGAAAATAACGAGAAAGCGAAGGGACGGAGCTCACGAAATGGACGCCAATGCGCCGAGACGCGCAAGGTCGAGCAACAGAGTTGACGCGGAAGCGGACAACAAACCAGGATGCGACTGCGTGCAGGCTTCCGAATCGGATCGAATCGAAACCACGAATACGCGAAAGTAGGTAAATGTACACAAGACAAACCTCCGCTTCGCTCTGGAAAGGAAAGGCTAATGGAACAGATATAAATCACAACTATAGTAAGAGATACAACATTTAAATAGCGATGAAAATGGAATATTACCTTAGCATGAAGAGTGCTTATGTTCAACGCTGAATCAACATGTGCGAGCGAATTTTGTTGTGAAAGGTGCGTTGGAGGGTCGCAGGACCTTGCAAGGGTGAACGGAGAAGAATGAGCAGAAGCACGAGCAGAAAATTGCTATTAATGGGGGTCAACGGGAAATTCGGTGGAACGTAGCCATAACACAGGCAATTTGGGAGTAGTGAAGGAGGCAGCAAGATTGAGACCAGAGCACAGACGTCGGAATTCGAGGATTAAGATATGAGGGGGCAGAAACATCATGGCGACGCCGATTTAGAGAATTTTCTGGCTGAAAAGAATTATGGCAAAGACGATGGGTTGTTAGAGAAAGATACCGCAAAAAATCTGCCTAGTAACATCGAAGGAATCCAGTGAACAACAAAATGACGGCATTCAATTCGGCCGTGGAGCGAACGGAATAGCTTTGGGTGGCAGCGGAGGGCTGAAAGATTGCGGGGACTTCGAGAATTGCCGGGTGGGAAATAATCTTTCGGAATTATACGACTTGACACATAGGATAAGCCGAGGTTGGGGAGATGAATCAATGTTCGCCAGCACCAACCCATCCAGATTTGCGGAAACTTGAGCAACTGACCATGTACGGGACCCAGGCACATCAGTTGAATCCAAGGAGCAAGATGTAACTGACAGCGAACATCCAAAAGCCAGAAGATTCCGAGTGAGGTGCTGGGTGGAAAATAAGCAGGGAAAGGGACGAAGACAGTGAATGGGAGACTAAGACAACCTTGGCTTTTATCTATGCCATGGGGATACGGCCGCAGTGAGAAAAATTGAACGGCCTGGGGGCATATTGAGAGAAAAGCCGCGGCGCAGTGGGAATCTGCTAGGGATTGGGTCAGCTGAGGGAATGGCATGCGTATGCAAAGGGGGAGAGGGGGAAAGACCCGCAGGACGAGAGGAGGGGGAGTGCTCATGGAGATACGACTACATGGGGCAATTGCACCGCCGAACGAGGAACTCGTTAAAGAATCGTTACAGAACGGTTGATCAAAGCGCGGGCGTAGAGTTGAAGATCGCAGCCTGCTCGGAAGACGAGAAAGATAAATTGGGGCAGCGCAGAGACAGAAACTAAATTGAAAGCACGGTCCGTAGCAGACCATGGGGCCATTGCGTAATGAGGCGTCGCCGAGAAAAGGGAAAAGAATCGACCACGCACAGACCAGACAGACGTCCGGAGCTGATCATGAAACCGCAGCCGACAGAGCGCAAAGGATATATGGGTTCATGCTGGGAAAAGCACCGGAATACGTGGATTGCGCAAGCGGCCGGCAGGAGCAAGGCAGGAGAGAGAGCAAAAAGTAGTTAAGCCTTATGGAGAAAGCAATCAACATGTGCAAACCGGTGAGCACCGCCGAATCCTAAAGAACGGTTAATGTGGCGATCTCGCCGAAGAAGGCCACTTTTGTCGTCCCACATAGCCCATCCGCGATCTCCACTTGTATTGGAAGTTACGGAAGCTCAACTGAATTGAGAGAAGAAGATAATGAATTAATTAGTGCGCTGAACTACAAGGCTTATATACTACTGAGAATATATACTAGAACTATCTACAAGAGTCCAGGAAGATGAGTAATTTCCTCGAAGCTGACTGATCATCCCCGACCGCTGCGTCGGTGAAGCCGACGCACCGAGGCGGGAATGTTCCGGAATGTTCCGTGATGTTCCCACGTGTTCTACGTGCTTCGGGATTGAACTCCAACACTCCCCCTCAAGCCTGAAGCATTCCCATATCACCTGTGAACTTGGTGTGTTTGGGCTTCGCCAGACCTTTGGTAAGTACGTCGGCAACCATTTCGTGAGTAGGACAATAAATGATGTCGATATCTCCATTAGCGACTTTCTCGCGAATGAAATGATGCTGGATGTCAACGTGTTTGGTGCGCGCATGAAATTGAGGATCGCGCGACAATGCAATCGCTGACTGGTTATCAGCATAGAGTGTTGTTGGACCTTCCTGTGGAATTTGGAGTCCGTTAAGAAGCTGTCTAAGCCAAACGGCTTGACGTGTTGCATGCGTAGCTGCAATGTATTCAGCTTCCGTGGATGATAACGCGACAGTGCTTTGTTTTCGGGAACTCCAAGCGATGGCTCCTCCTCCAAGCATGAAGGAGTAGCCGGAGATTGATTTCCGGTCGTTGGGGTTTGATCCCCAATCTGCGTCCGTGTAGCCGACAACCTTTAACGGCCATTCGGCTTCATCAGCACCACTATAGGTGAGTCCGTATGTGCGAGTTCCATTCAGGTACCTAAAAACACGCTTGACTGCTGTCCAGTGTTCTGGTCCTGGGTTCGATGTGAACTGGCTGAGAGTTTGGACTGCATAGGCGATGTCGGGCCGTGTGCCCATAGCCGCGTACATCAAAGATCCGATGGCAACCGCGTAGAGGCCTCCTCCAATTTTATCAGAAGGTTGATCCTCTCGTTTGGACAGGATGACGTGCGGATCAAGTGGGGTTGACACGGGTGAGGAGTTATCCATTTTGAATCTGCGGAGAATAGTGTCCACATAATTCTTCTGGGACAATGTGATGGATTTTGTCACTCTGTTCCGTGAGATTTCGATTCCGAGAAGTAACCGCGGTTCGCCGATATCTTTGATTTCGAACTCGGCTTTAAGTATAGCCTTGACTTTTGTCATTTCGGCTGTACAGTTAGTGATTGCGGCAATGTCGTCCACCCAGATCAACAGGATCGCGAAGTCCTCTCCGTTGCGACGGAGGTAAACACAATGATCAGCTTCAAGTCGTGTGAAGCCGTGTTTGCTGAGGGCGCTGTGCAGCTTTAAATTCCAGCGGCGGCCGGACTGTTTTAGTCCGTAGAGGGTTTTTCGTAGGTGGTAGACTTTGCCTGATCCATCGTCAAAGTCCGGTGCTTGGAGCATGTAAATCTCTTCTTCGAGATCTCCGTTTAGAAATGCTCCCTTGACATCAAGCACCTGGATCTCCAGATCATCTATGGCGGCGAAGGCAAGTCCGGTACGGAGCGAATCGAGTCGTACGACGGGTGAGAAGGTCTCCCCGTGGTCAATTCCAGGGATTTGCGAGTATCCGAGTGCGACGAGACGTGCCTTGTATTGGATCACGTTACCGCACTCGTCACGTTTCTTCGAATAAACCCATTTGCATCCGATCGCTTTCCGTCCTTCTGGGAGCTCTACGACTTCCCAAGTCTTCATGCCAAATAGCTGGGCCATTTCCTCTTCCATTGAAATCTTCCAGTAATCCCACAATGGGGATCTCTTAGCTTCAGCCAAGGATCTCGGAACATCGTCTGAATCCGGCAGTGTCTCAGCGGAGGTGGCGGCAAATGCAAGATCTATAGCTTCATCTGCAACTGCCATGTTGGCGCTAGGGGCTACGTCTGCATTGCCTGTGGTTCCCGCTGGAGCTGGGGCCGGTCGGGCTGCTGGCTGAGCGCGTGGATTATTTAATTTGCGGTAGTCCGGCTGTGCTCGCTCTCGTCTCGGTCGTTGTTCGGGTTCCGGATTTACTGGTTCTGCGGGAATGGATTCGTCTGGAACGTCAGCTTCTGTGGGGCTGGAGGCGACAAGCTCTGGCGTATTTCGCTCTGTGCTCTCCGGTTGCGAGGGTTGCTGATCGGAAACTCCCCCTGCATCAATATTCTCCCCCTCGAGCTGCAAATCTGAGCCGGATCTGACGAGTACGTCGATGGCATCGGTCTTCTGGTTCCAATTAAATGCGTAGTTCCGTGATTGGCGGACTTGGCGCTGTGCGGCATCGTAATAGCGGATCGTGTCGGGGCCCTCATTGAATCCAACAAAGGTAAATTTCTTGGCTTTCCCGTCGAGTTTCCCCCGCTTATTCGTTGCCTGTGTGAGTACCCAGACATCACTACCAAACTCTTGAAGGTGCGAGATGTCGGGTTTGCGTCCGGTGAACGCTTCTTCGGGTGTGATGCCATCGAGAGCGCGGGTCGGGGCTCTATTGCGTAGGTATGCTGCATGTGCAACAGCCTCTGCCCAGAGAAATTTAGGCAGGTTTTTCGCAATTAACATGGCTCTTGCGAGCTCAATAAGCGTCCGATTAAATCTCTCCGCCACTCCGAGTTGTTGGTGAGAATATGGTGCCGTGGTTTCGATGGTAATTCCCTTCTCGGCACACCATGCTTTAACCGCTTTGGACGTAAGTTCTGATCCGTTATCCACGCGTAAGACCTTCGGTTTGCATTTATATTTCTGTTCGATGAGATTGATGTATTGCTGGATGCGTGAGAAAGCTTCACTCTTCTTCTTCATGAAGAGAGGAGTGCAGCGGCGCTTGGCATCATCAGTGAACGAAATATAATATAGATGGCCTCCGATTGATGCGGTACGCGCGGGTCCCCATATGTCGCTATGTGTTACGTCCCCCGGTACATCGGAACGATGCTGGGCTTCTTTGGGGAGAGGTCGGACATGGAATTTTGATTGGATGCATGCTTCGCATGTAGGTGATGGAACACTTGATTCTTCGATGCCCAGACCAGTAACCATTTTCTTCGAGCGCAATTGCTTTATGCCCGAGATTGCGAGGTGTCCATATTTTCTGTGCCATTCGTCCCAAGTGCCTTTGGAATTTTCTTCGGCAATATTCGCGTGGTGTTGCTCAGGCAATTGTGCTCTGGCATCCAGGAGGTAAAGTCGGTGGACCTTTTGACCTTGCCCTATTACTGTTTTGCCATTCATGATTTTCATTTTTCCTCCACCAAAATGTGCATGATAACCTGCATCATCGAGGCGGCTGATGGAAAGAAGGCAATTTGTGGCATTGGGCGCGTGAAGGACGTTTTTGATCGTGTGCGTGACCGTGTTATTCCCGATTCGGAAGTTCATCCGGATCGTGCCTCTTCCCAGTGCTTTGACAGACTGGTCTGCGACTCCCTTGATTGTCGATGATTGCAGTGGAACGTAATCGAGGAAGGCTTCCCTCATATTTGCGATGTGGGATGTAGTTCCGGAATCTGCAAGCCAATCATAATGGGAAAAACGGGAATCAAATTGTGGTTTGGTCTCCGCAACATTGTATGCGATATCGGTGGTCTCTTCGGTCGATGTCTCTGCCTGGTTCGCTCTCTCCTTCCCTTTACCCTGGCCCTTCTTCTTCTTGTTCTGCCTGGGTCCCTGTCCCTCCTTGTCTCCGCCCTTGGACCAACAGTCCTTTTTCAAGTGACCTGATCTCTGGCAATTACTGCAAGTGAGTTGACGGTTTCCGGCATGAATATGGCCTTTGTTTCCTCCGCGTGCCATGAAGGCGCTATCCGAGGATCCTCCCTTCTCCTTGCGCCGCCGATCCTCATCAATCAAGATGGCAACGAGCGCGTGTGAGTTGATTGTGGCATTCGGGGTTGCGGTCGAGCTGGTAGCCGATGCGGCTGTAAGCCCCGTGTTGGACCCGAGATATGCCGATGTGAAGGTGTCCCAAGATTCGGGGAGAGAGGTGAGCTCGAGGGGGAGAATATTGATGCAGGGGGAGTTTCCGATCAGCAACCCTCGCAACCGGAGAGCACAGAGCCATGTTGGCGCTAGGGGCTACGTCTGCATTGCCTGTGGTTCTCGCTGGAGCTGGGGCCGGTCGGGCTGCTGGCTGAGCGCGTGGATTATTTAATTTGCGGTAGTCCGGCTGTGCTCGCTCTCGTCTCGGTCGTTGTTCGGGTTCCGGATTTACTGGTTCTGCGGGAATGGATTCGTCTGGAACGTCAGCTTCTGTGGGGCTGGAGGCGACAAGCTCTGGCGTATTTCGCTCTGTGCTCTCCGGTTGCGAGGGTTGCTGATCGGAAACTCCCCCTGCATCAATATTCTCCCCCTCGAGCTGCAAATCTGAGCCGGATCTGACGAGTACGTCGATGGCATCGGTCTTCTGGTTCCAATTAAATGCGTAGTTCCGTGATTGGCGGACTTGGCGCTGTGCGGCATCGTAATAGCGGATCGTGTCGGGGCCCTCATTGAATCCAACAAAGAGGGGGAGTGTTGGTGATGAGGAGCATGATGAAGTCGTCGTCTGAAACGAGACTACCCATCAAGGCAAGTTCTTCCTGGGTTTTTCTGAGCTGTGATATATGCTCAACCATGTCAACTCCTTCTTCTGCAAAGGTGCGGTAAAGGCGCCGTCGGGCTGCCATAATGCCGAGCTTCCCTTTTGATTCCTTCACCGCTTGCAGCTGAGTCCACATTTGTCTCGTTGTGGTGGCCCCACTGATATGGATCATCTCTGCATCTGATATTGTCAGGATGATTTGGCTGCGGGCTTTCGCATCGGCAGTCTTCCATTTCTTGATCTGCGTGGTTTCACTTGTCGTCGGGGCTGAAGGATCTGCTGGCACAGGCGCCGCTATCTCTCCATTGATGTACCCGAGTAATTCTCTGTCTGTGAGCAGAGCTTCAAGTCGTCGCTTGTAAGGGAGCCAATTGTCTCCTTTTAGCGGATCGATCTTGAAGTAGGTCGATGTGATGTCGGCAGTCGTAGTCATTGCTGGGGTTTAGATTTAGCTGGTGAGGATGATTTAGGCAGTAAGAGGATATATGGATTTGTTGTTTCAGTTGTAGGCGTCGGGGCCCATAACCTATTGGAAGTTACGGAAGCTCAACTGAATTGAGAGAAGAAGATAATGAATTAATTAGTGCGCTGAACTACAAGGCTTATATACTACTGAGAATATATACTAGAACTATCTACAAGAGTCCAGGAAGATGAGTAATTTCCTCGAAGCTGACTGATCATCCCCGACCGCTGCGTCGGTGAAGCCGACGCACCGAGGCGGGAATGTTCCGGAATGTTCCGTGATGTTCCCACGTGTTCTACGTGCTTCGGGATTGAACTCCAACAACTTGGCTACAAGCGGAAGACAAATGGAAGAAAGAAATGGAAGAACAAAAAACAAGAAATGGAAGAGCAACAAGAAAGACGCAGGTGTTAGTGGAAGGAACTCACCGAATAATTCCAGCCGCCAGCTGGTACCAGAACCGCGCCGCCTTCAGAATGCCCTTGTATCCCGTGGTCGAGACGCGCTCTCCGCTTCACGACAGCTGTCTGTCCTGTCGCTATCGTGGTCGTAGTCTTTGTTCCTGCCTTGATGTGGCTCTGGTCGTTGTTCAGCTTCATCGTCGCGAGTTTCGGGTGTGCGTACTGGCGGCGGAGTTGACATGAGCGTCCGTGCGTCTGGATCAGTTATCATCCGTCATCTTTTCTCACAGAAAGTATGTCCTCGACTAAAGGAAGTATATCCTCGAAAGCCAGATTTACGCAGACGGCGCCGTTCGTCTTGCTTGCCATCGGCGGCTCAGGAGCACACAGACGGGACCGTAACCAACGGAGGCACACGAGACCGAGGATGGACAGGGGAAAAAACCAACGGGAAGAAGAGGTACCGAGTATTCCAGACATGGTTGATACAGAAACAAAAAGTCACTGGGAGGTGCGTGCGCGCGGTGACGAATACCCATCAACCTACGGGATTCAATGTCAGTTTTTGAGCTTGAGCAGCGTCGTGGAAAAGAACGGGGTACATGCACTCAGGTCCAAGCATCCTGCGGCAGAGTGACAGAGTCAACATGGACGTCGAGAGCAAGGAGCAGTGTGGCAGTGCATAGTGACAGATCCGCTGATGTCGGGCGTTAGCGTGACGGCGCTTGCTTCCCACCACAATCTCGCCAGTCGACGACGATGACTGGCCGGACTGCGACGACTTAGACGGCACTGAGTGACTTGGCTCGGTCAGAGTGCGTCTGTGAGAAACTCTGCTGAGGGTGCGTTCCCAACCTTTCCTCTTCTCCATGTTATTGTTTTTATTGAAATGTTTTTTTCGGCTTGCGTGGCGTGGGGACCTGAGGGATATTTGCACATAAGTTTAGTAAGTTTATATTATCTTGTCTGATTTATCCCGATATCAATCTCCCCAGAGCTATTTGTTAGCACTCCTCCGTCGGATCTTCGCCCCGAGCTGAGAACTATTACGGATATTTCGATACTCAGCCAATACTTAATGTCAGGCGTAGTAAACTGGCTGTTCCGGTTGTAGGACCGTGTCAGTATAATAAACCTCCTCCTTCTCCTGGGGAATCTTTCGTACCCATCAACTCCGTATGTGATTCATTAATCTCCCTTTGCATATGCTGATGATTAGCTTGCTTTCACTGCGTTCCGACCCCTTGTAGACACAAGATAGACAGGGGGCGTGTCTAGCCATGTAGACGTAGCATAGACAGACACCTATGTCTACTCTGAGTAGACATACTTGGTCTACATGTGGCGAGGTGCATTTAGGTGTGTCTAGGTGTGTCTAGGTGTGTAGACACAGGTAGACACAGGTAGACGCACCTGGACATATGTAGGCATACCTTGTGCATACCTCACAAGTCAAAATGACGGTGAACAGCAAGGTGAACAGTGTGGTCGGAGGTCCCAAATTCGACAGATCGGAGGTATCATTTTGATTTGATTGTGATCAGTTTGTCCAGATTTGGTTTGTTTCAGCTAATTTTGCAACACGTTCCCACATTCTGCTGGGTTTTCCAAGGGGGTACCGATCTGCGAAATCTGCACTACACCCCGAAGTTTTGATTTCAAGGGCCTGGCCGACCCCACCCACCCATCAATGACGACATATGTCCATATTGGGACATATCAATTTCGGCTGCTCGACATCACCTTGCGCCTGCCTTCTACTCCGGCACACTCTGTGTAAATAATACTATAGGAGCCTTTGATGTGCAATAATATGATTTGTACATACCCAAATTACCACAGACGCACTGGTTGAACAATTCAAGTTTATCAGGGAGAAATTTGGTGAGAAATGTTTTGAATTTCTCAGAAGTTTTTTGCCAAAAAAGTAGGTGAAAAACTTAAAAGGTTTTCAGCACTTTTTTCACTTGGAAAAAAGGTGAACAATGTGAAACAAAAGTGATGTTTTCTTTGGAAGTTTTTCAGTGAGAAATCTGGTGAAGATGTTTTAAAATTTTCAGAAGTTTTCTCGGCAAAAAAGTAGGTGAAAAACTTAAAACTTTTTCAGCACTTTTTTCATGTGGAAAGAAGGTGAAAAATGTGAAACAAAATTGATGGTTTTTTTCGAAAGATTTTCACCTACTAATTCATACACATTTGTGGGTGAAACCCAAGGTGAAAATTTTAAAACTTCCTTCTTCAAAAATTTCACCACATGTTGCACTGATAAAGAGACAATTAAGTGTGTGAACAAGATGTGATGAAAAGTGATGAAAAACTCGAAAAGCAGGTTACAAGTTTCTCAACATTTTTGCTAGAGATATGTTTCACATTTCTAAATGATAAACATGGTGAGTATCAGGGTGAGAAATTCGAAATAGGTTTACAACTTTTTCAGGAGAATACATTAGTGAAACATTTCAAGTTCTTCGGTGAAAAATTGATGAAGAATGCTGAAATTTTCACACAGGTTTTTTTGTTGAAAAAGGTGTGAAAAACTTAAAAGTTTTTGCTGGCTTTTTTCACTGAAATTTTGAAAGGTTGAAGAAACAATAGTATCGGGGAGGGACAGGAAAACTCAAAGATCATCTTTGAGTTTTGTGGCGTAATGCATCCCAAATGATGGGAAATACATTCTGCCCACTACAAGGCTCTGGATTCAAAATCCGCTCAACCTACCAAAATAGCTCTTTGAGCAAGTATTCAATTTCTGCTATGAGCAATCTAGGGTAGATTTTTGGTATAGGTGTGATCCATGCCACCTACTACAAGGCTCGGAATTCAAAATCCGGTCAGCATTTAAATGTGCAAAATAGGTGTTTGAGCTAGTATTGGATGTCTGTTCTGAGCAACCCAGGGTGGATTTTGGAAGTGGTTATCCTTTTGATGGCATTTGGGTCCAGGGAATACATGCCACCACCCGTGAACCCATGCCACCACTATAACGCTCAGAATTTGAAATCTGTCAGGAAATATGCCAAAATGGCTGTTCCAGCAAGTATTCAATTTCCGCTGCAAGCAATCCAGGGTGGATTTTGACTGTGAGTGTAATTTACAATGCATTTGGGTTCAGGGAATACATGCCACCACTTGCAGAGCCATGCAAGCCACCACCACGCTCTCAGTTGAAAATCCAGTTAAACTGCGAAAATGGCTGTTCAGCGAATATTCAATTTCCGCTGGAGCAATCCACCTTGGATCTTTTGTTTGAGCATCATTGTAAATGCATTTGAGTCCAGGAAACACATTCCACTCACTTGCGGAGCCACGCGAGCCCCAGGCTCACTCTCAATTGAAGAAAATGGCCCAAAATGGTTGTTTGAGTGAATATTCAATTTCCGCTGGGAGCAATTCGAGTTGGATTTTTTATCTGAGTGCCATTGTGAATGCATTTGAGTCCAAGGGACACATCCCACCCATTTGCAGAGTCCTGCACGCTGCTACCAGCCTTTCAATTAAAAATACATTTAAACTGCCAAAATGGGAGTATTCAATTTCCGCTGGGAGTAATCCACCTTGGATTTTTTGGTTGAGCATCATTGTAAATGCATTTGAGTCCAGGGAACACCTTATGCTCACTTGCGAAACCATGCACGCCACCACCATGCTCTCAATTAAAACTCTGCTTAAACTGCCAAAATGGCAGGATTTTTCAGATCAGAGCAGTTGTGTCCACTGCCTGACATTGGGGTAGTGTCTCCAATGCTCTGTCGGTAGTCGCCAGAGGATCCCACAATGTCGCGGTGCGTGGATGAAAGCAAGCTGGGATCTGCCCTAAACACGGACAAACAGTGACTAATGTGCGGTAGATCCCGGCAGACACGCCTGTGCGCACTACTGCAATGTGTATATGACATAAAGCTATAGCAATATGTATTGTTTCAATTTTGCACCCATCTTGATCAGCTGTAGCTGAGATCTATTCTCCTCATCTGCTGACAGTGTGTTCAAGAGCTTGCCTTGTGACGTGAGCAGCACACAGTGCAGCAGGCTGCAGGGGGGGGGACTGCTCGACGTCACCTTGCACCTGCCTTCTACTCTGGCACACTCTATGTAATAATACTATAGGAGCCTTTGATGTGCAATAATATGATTTGTACATACCCAAATTACCATCGGATGGCGCAGTGAGTGCCTCCCGATGCCAAATCATGCATATGGTCAATGTCTAGGTCCAGAGCATCTGCAGGGTCAACCCAACCTGCTGTCAAAATTTCTGTTGTATTTCTGTTTTTGGCAGTTGAGTAGTACCACAAAAATGAAAATTTATTGATGTGTATCCTCGCTAAACACAACAATCCTGCCAAATGATACGAACCGGATGGTTTCGGCAATCGCAAACACATAATTTGGTGAAGTATGCACCCACATGTTGCTCCTGCCCACAGAAACCTAAGAACAACATCGCTGAAATTGAAATCCAAAACTTGATAGTACACTTTTTGTTCGAGCTCGAGAGGGACCCCACCCACCCTTCCAAATAAGGAAATTCCTTATCGCAGTACCCTCTTGGGGTTTTCTTGGATCTCTGTTGCTCAAGAAGGTATTTGCATGCATAGAAATCGCGGATTGTGCCTTGTTCAGTGGATCGAGGTGCGTCTACAAGCGGGATAGACCAAACCCGGCCAACACACATATTGGGGATGGCAGCACATTGCGATCATCCACAGCACATTCGCCCAAAAGGTGGCGCATCTGCTGGTGCATATGCCCCCTTCAGCAAGTCCTTGGTTAGGTTTGGGTGGTTAGAGGTTAGGGTTAGAGGTTAGTGGTCAGAGTCAGAGGTTAGTGGTTAGCAGTTAGGGTTAGAGTTAGAGTTAGTTCCCAGGTATATTGTAATGCTGTTGCGGGAGGACTTGTGTCGGCCTTGAGAACAAAATTGATGGCCAATCAAGTTCTGATATACATTCAAGTGCGGCACATGTGCCGCATGAGAGCGCGGTGTGCCTGGTGCCACGTGATCAGGTAACAAGCAGCACATTCCTTTCTCGGAATGTGCTGCCTCTCGTTCAAAAGCAGCATATTGATGGGAATGTGCTGTGCATGATCGCAATGTGCTGCCCTCCCCAATGTGTGTGTTGGCCATCTCTGGTATATCCTTGTCGACACGGCTATCCCGCCAGCCATTGGAATTTGATCGGATTTGATGACTGTTGGAATTCAACGGTTTTTCATCAGTTTTCTAAGGGATTATCGTTGGCATCCGTCAAAGATGTAGATTGTTGGAATCCAATGGTTTGATCATCATATTTTCTTCTTCCACCTTCAGCCGATTTCTGCCGATCATTTGAGGCACGATCCGACCCTATCCGACCACTTCCGACCAACAACCCAACACGACATCTGATCACTGGTATCGTGGCGCACCTGACACACCAGAACACATTATGGTGTGCACCTTCTCATTATCTCCTGGTTTGCCATTGTATCATCAACTTTGTAATGCCCCTTGTTCGCACGATTGATCAAATTCACTCGGATCATGTCAAATACTTTTTTTCTGATTTTTTTTAAAAAAAACACAGTGCTCGTCATCTCAATTTAACGCAACAAGGGCTGAGGGCTACAGGCTCATAAACAATTTTACTCAACTAAAGCTTGCATCCTTGTCCAATTCATGAACTTTTGCATGACACATTACAGATAGATGGGATCGAATTTGGGCTTAGGACTTTTTCTTCACGGCTAGCCTACCCCCTGCCAGTGCCCGCCAGCATCTGGCGACCGCCTTTTGATCATAAAGAACGACCGCATGGCGGATTGGTTGTAGCACTCATTCTTTATTTCTCTCGCTCTCAGGTGGTTGTACTATTTGGGACCACTTAGTTGGCCACTTAGTTGGCCACTTGGCAGCTAGGATGGCAGGTCTTCAGATCTATAACCAGGCACAGTGTAGGAACAAAGTAAGACCTCTAATGAAGGTTTAGACCAAATTTCAGCTGAAAGTGATGGGTTGATCGAAAGTTATGGCATCGGGGATCAGAGTGACGCGTGGAAACATCAATTTCTTGCCGTCACACCGCTCACCGCTTGCCGTCGCCGTTTCTGTGAACGTCCGAGTTACTGGAAAAGTGGTCCATAGACCGGTCTACTAGACCTCTTGGTAGACTTTGATGTAGACCTGATCGTATTGATGTGGACCGTGGGACAACCAACCCCTGTAGACCGTGCCGTAGACCAGCATCATAGCCGTCACGGCGGACCTTCAGCTAGACCGCGACCCAGACTGTAGACCATCTGATGGACCTTCGTGTGGACCTGACGCTTACAGCAAATAGATATCAATAGTGTGGCCGCATCAAAGCGCCATCACTCTTATCGCTTTGGCCGCGCGCTTTGGTGGCCGATTCATGAATATTATGGGGCGGTTCTTCTGCGTGGCTTTGCCACCTTCCCTTTACACCCCACTCTCTACCAGCTCTCCGTCTCTCTCTACAGAACACCTACTCAAATCCTCGACCCGTGAACACTCTCTAAACACGCTCGGAGCTCCCCGATGTCATCCGAGCCCGATCCGCAATTTGAGAAGAGGTTGAATTGCACTCAGTGTGCATCGACCATGGGCGCTGTACGCGTTCATAACGGTACTGGGTCTGGAGGGCCGACACAGCATGGACGAATTGTCCAAACTGTGAGTGCATTCCGTCGATATTCTGTTCTATTGCTGAATCCTTTACTTATAAGTGTTCCTGCGCGCTCTGCCACTGGACGTGCTATCATACCGAAAAACGCTATATTTACCAGGACGGTGAGGCATTTGTTGCACGTTATAACTCTCGCCGTATTGGTGCTCCCATCCCTGCTCAATTTGTGAATATCCCTCTTCGCCTCGCGGTTGACATCGAAGTTCCCGTGGCTATCAATGGTGCTATCTCTTGCGCGGCTTTTGGCTGTGTTACAGCCGGTGGAACTCCAACGCGCGGCAGTCAGCAATGCATTGAATTCAAATGCAAGCGCTGCTGTCAGGAGGCTGCAACTGATGCCACCGACGCCCATAAACCTCGCGATCCTTGCAAATCCCATGGAGTTGCTCCTGTCTCCGACTATGATCACCTCCCGCCGGGGCCGCCTACCGCCGCCGCACCGCCGCATGCTCCCGCTCCTGCCCCTCGTGACCACGCACCTCCACCCGCCCGTCGTGCACCGGTTGCGCAACCCCCACCTGCCCGTCGTGTGCCGCTTGCGCAACCCATTGGTCCGCTTTGGCGGGCTAATCATCGCACAGCGGACACGGCCAAAACGGCTGTTGAGGATTTGAAGACTCGGCGTTTGGAAATGGAAGCCCGAGAAAAGAAGACAGTGGATCTACGTATATTTTACAAGGTCTGCCTCTGTCTTCTTTACTTAATTCATCCCCTCACATTTTTATTTCTAGGCCGGAATTCAGCCCGCTTCATTAGAAGAATTTGTGGACACCTATCCGCGTCTTCAAATCTCCTCACTCACCGGGGTAGTTGAAGATTTGAAGCTTACACCCCACTCGCGGCTGGATCACTGGAGCGCCGGTGCTTTCAAGACTATCTACATCGAGTCCGTCATCCACGTCGAGCATGGTACACCTGTCCTGCTCAAATTACGACCCTCCCTTACCGAGGAAATGTCCTTGGACGATTGCCCTGGGCTCGCCGAAGAGCTGAGCCGCCAGCCTCGAATATATCGCACGAAGCGTACCCACGTCGGATCTGACGACTTGGTCTCGCCGCTGAAGAAAACCGCCAGAATTGGCTCAGGTCCCGCCATCACCGACGCTTCGCAAGCCGCTCATGTCCTCGTCGACGCCGACGATTCCACGCCGCCACTTGTGTTGCCAATCGTAGCGACAGTGGCAGTCACGCCACGACCGGTTGTGCCGCGGGCTATTGCCAAAACTTCCGACGCTACACGTTCTCACCCCACACGCTCTACTAAGCCGGACGATCCGAAGCTGTGGATTAGTAGATTGTCCATTTTTCAATGGGACCGCGCATGGCGCGCAATCAAGGATATGCAGGATAGCGATCCGCTCACAAGTGCAGAGTCAGCGGCATTTCCCAAGGTCTTCGGGGAGGCATACGTGAAGGCCACTGTTTCGAAGTACAAAGGTCTCTGGGACACCACCCCCGATGCGTTGAAACTCAAGTACATCACCATGGGCGATGTCCCGGAAGCATCTTGGAAATGCATGTTGTGCGAGAGGAAGACCTACCGCGATTCCGCAGGTGACACGACTCTTTCGGCCCCAACTCTGGCCTTTCCACACCTGTCGTTCCCGTTGTGCCGACCCCCGTGTCTGCGCAACTTTCAAACGCAGCGGCTGTACATTCACGCGTCCCCGACCCTCCTTCGATGCCCCTAGACACCAACACTACCCTACATCCTACGCATCCGCATACTCCACCTACCTCAAATTTACGCTTTCCAGATCCCATGGACGTAGATCCTGGATTTTTTCCTGACGCAGAGCTCGACACACCACTACGCCCGTTCACTGGCTCGTTATCCCAGCTCGAGTTTGACGGGGACATGGATCCTTTCAATTTCGGTGCTATGGACGTGATCGCAGCGACTTACCCAGCCGGCGATTCAGCTTGTGCCCACAGTCCCCAGCCCACCGATTTCGGACTATGCGCCTTTTGCGACGAGCCGTTGCGTACCAAGCCTTCGTCGAAGCTGTTGCAAATGCGGGCCGACTTGCAAGAAAAGACATATCCCTTACCCACCCCAGCCAATCCAAATCACCGGGGCGCGCTCAATTCCCTCATATCTACGTATTGCGACCTCCATCAATATGAGGCCCAACACCTGCCTCTCGCTCTCTCGAAAGGCTGGCCCGAAACAATTTCATACTGCGACCTATATGACCAGGCTACCACGGCATGTGAGGAAGAACTCGACATCCTATTAGAAGATCTTTCAGACAACACATTTTTCATCGACGCCGCGAGCCGTGCCAACTCAGCTATGCCATCTCAATTCGTTCGTCTGACTGGATAGTATGTCGTCAATACCTCATTTAAGCCTTCACTAACGCTCCATTCAGTTTCGGCAAATTCGGCTATGATCGAATTTTTCTCGCCATCCAGGATTATTACAGGGAGATAGAGGCTGATATTGACCCGGCTTCGTACGCGCCACTATCTTTCTCTCAGTTGATTGAAGAGGTTTTCGTCCCCCATACCCAAATCCGGCTCATCGTCAATGAGCTGCGTGAATCTCCAGATGACGCGCGCAAGACTCTCTACGAAAGCAGCGAATTTGGCCGTCTATTCCATTCTGATGTATCCGACCGTGCTCGTCTCACTGCTCACCTTGCTGCTCCATCCCACCCGAATGCAGCTGCCGACCCAAATGCACCCGAGCTGCGCATGGAATTGGAGCACCAATCAGAGTCCGAAACCAGATTCCCCCCTATGTCGCCGTTATACAACCTTCCGGACCTCCCTCTCTGGCAGCCCCCGCCGGAAATCCAGGTTAAAATCGAACTGGAGACAGAGGTTGACCCGAATTCACTGTGCTCCTTCTGTGATACCGCGCTTCCAATTTCCCCTTCCCCGAACTCATCAGGCTACGGGACTCGCTCGATGCGATCTCCAGGGCAGATCCGATCCCAGGGAACGCAGGGCACCGGAGACCTACGAGCATGATGCTCGTTGGTGGATACTGCGAGAAGCACCGACTCGAGCGCGATATTTTCCCCCGGGCCATAGCTGGAAAATGGCTTTTCACCCCGGACTTCTCCACTCTGTTCAAACGCATTCTCTCTCTCCGACCCGCTCTGGTTTTACTCAACGAGGAGATTGAGAACAGCTCCTTCTTCCGTGACGAAAAAGCCCATTATACTCCGAAACCTCCTCAGCCCGGCGAACAACAAATGTCTATGACACAAATGCTGTCTGTGGGGCGTCAATATGCATCTGTAGAACGGCTCCATGCTCAAGGCGCTGGATAGTGTGTACTCTTCGATTAACATGGTTATATCCTAACACATTTTCCTAGCTATAGCGAGATTGGGTACGAGATCTTCATGGTCGCTGTCAGATTCATGTTTCCGGATGGGGTCAACCTTGAACATTACGCACCGCTTCCTTACAGCGTCGTATTGGCTGAAGTTCTTCTCCCCGAGGCCGCAGTCCGGATCGTCGAGCAGGATCTTGAGCTTTCGCCACGAGCCGCCAAGCGTGTCTTGCGCGAGAGCTACCTTTTCGGAGTTAATCGTCACCCATCCACAACTGAATCCCCCGATGTCGCTGCTGCAATTCGTTATACAACGGAGGTCCAGCAGTGCGTCAACTCTGCATATAGATCTTGGGTCGCGTCGGGTTCAAGCTTGCACTTGAATGAATGGGTAGCTTTGCAGAAGGTGAAGGCGGAGCCCGTCGATTCGCAGATACCGCGCGCTCAGGGCCTCGCGTGGGCAGGAGAGGTGATCGATTTGACTGAGGATGATTCTGAGGACGACTCGGGCGGGGATGTGGAGGGGGACGAGGTAAATCAGGCTGATTCGGAGCATGACGCGGACGTGGATGCAGAAGGGGAAATAGATGAAGACTGTAATTAATGGTTGGGGTCGGGATAAGGAAGGAGAATCAGAAGTACTTGAGTAGACAGTAAAACCATTTCTCTCTCGCTCCTCTTCTCTGGCCCCTTAGTATCCGCGTGGCAGACTATCCCATTTCAGTCGCTCTGAAGTCCCCGGCTTAAGGACAGAATCTATTGGGTGGCGCGCAGTGGCAGTCACCTGCAATTTGGAGGTAAACTATGTACATGGTGTATTCTTAAATTACAAACGAGAATTAGACTACAGACGCCGCAGAATCTGGAGTCGATATCAGAGTGTGAGCGGTGGATTCTAAACTTTGCGTACCGTCGAGGAGCTCTTCACGGGGAATTGAATGTGGTGCGTTGCCCCGCCGCTTCAAAATCTTGATGATGCCTTGATTCCGGCGACGTATCATCTCATCCAAGAAGAAATCATAGCGTTCGACCTGCATTTCACGAACCATGGATTGGAACCCTCCGAACCATGCGTTGGCCTGTTCAGCGGCAGAGGAATTAAACCTCCATTTGCCGTCCTCGGTGCGGAGTTCCGGCCACAAGTAAGGGTTACAGTTCCGGCCGCACTCGATGTCTGACTCTTTGTGTTTGCATTTAAAATGGAAGACGTCGACCGGGAGAGCGCACGAATCGAAGTAAGTGGAAAGGTGAGGATCGGGATCATTCCGGAGCATTGCGACGACTCTACAGTTGTTGTCGTGCCAGAGAACTTGGGGAAGCGAGCGTTTGGTCGGAAACAATTTCATCCAAAATTCCTAGTTCAATATGGTTTGTGCACAATATAGTTAATGGGAAGCCAGACTCACGCGAACACCATTAGGTGCCTCAGACCCATAGAATGTCGCTCTGCCAAGAATGACGCCGCACGATGCAACACATAGCTCCTCGTTGTGTGTACGCCTCCTGCCGAAGCGAGCGCGAACACTCTTGTTGCCAGCCTCCGGCTTACCATCGCAGATCCCATTAGCATCAATTTCGACATCCTCGTCCTCATCTGCTTCCAAGCCCTCCAAATCCCCGTCAGTGCCGGCCTCTGCAACGACCAGGTCGGGCAGAAGGATCCCATCGATCTCGTTGGTCATGCGAGCACGAGGAGCAGCATTCGAACCAGCGGAGAGAGAATCATGTGTTTGTGAGATGTGGAGGCGTTCGAGGCGGCGTTTGAGCTGAAACATAGCCTTGCCCTGGAGGTAGTGATAGGACTCGAGGGCGCGATGATCCGGAATGCTGCACGTTCGAAATCCGTCATCGGAATCGTGCTTGCAGTCGGTGATAACACACTGCCGGTTGAAGTGGCGGTGCAAGTCGCAATAGCGATGTTTGACTGTCGGAAGCGGCTCGAGACAGTCGTGGACAGCACAGCAAGGGCGCCCAATCTCAATGCCGTCCGTTACCGTGGAGCGAACAGTGTCTAGAATCTGTTTGAAACCTTATACAGAGGAAAAACAGATATTGGACTTACACTCGACATCATCCTGAGCATAGAACCAACAACATAGATCGCAGACATGATTCCACGCGTCTTGGCCAGGCCCGGCCATCCTTGCGTTGCGCTCATGCAGAGCTGGAAGCAGACGTTCTGACTGAGATGAAGCTGTGTGAGAAAGTTCAAGAGCTCGGCCACGGGCATTGTGGTCAAGGATTAAATTATATAGAAAGAATGAATTCCAGACGTCCTCAACGTCGATTTCGAACGTGTATGGCCAGGTGGTGGGCAGCGAACTTCCGACGATCTGGTTTGAAAGCCCATCATTGTAGGTACGGGCACAGTTCGTTGCAGATGTCCTATACAAATATACGAATTAATTCGATAGGGGATTGAGAGGCGATGGGGGCACGTACCAAGATGTTACCATCATTAAAGCGAAGAGCTCACAAAGGTCGATGTCCACGTAGAAGTGTCCCGATACCTGGAGAAATTCAAGATCCTCCTTGTAGTAGGTTCGGATGGTCACCTTGGTGTGAACAAAGTAATTTGGGTAGTACCGAGTGCGGCAATCTGGAGTAGGGACTTGACGATCAACACCTCTGGATCGGAGCTGAAGTGATTATGCTTACGACGGCAGTAGCGGGAGGTTGAGAAGCCAGGCACACTTCCGAATTCTTGGTGTACACGGTGACCTTGACGGTGACAGGCTCTCCCAATTCACGGTCGCGAACAGAGGTTGGATCAGCATGAAGCTTCTGAGCACATTCAGCATCGAAACAGGTTCGCGTCGGAGGCTCAAGTGAGTAAATCCCTTACGGAAGGTCAGCATCGCTCGTGAATAAGTAATCTAAAACTAACCGATGCCCCGAGATAGCCCATGCTGCAGAAAACTTGAAATATGCTTGGTACGGGCGGCGAGCTCTTCCACAGGGCTGGAATCGTGGGACCAGGCTGTCTCCCGTAAAATTTCCCAGGCAAGTTTCGCAAGGTCGTCGGTGAGGCCGAGCGAGATCTTGAGGAAGTCGTGGACTTTAACGGGCAGGGTCTCAGGCGGATTAGGTTGGTATGAGGCCTGGGTCCAGCGCAAAGCTGGTTTGAGGAGCCGTATGAGCTCGATGTAATGAACAGTGGACGTAAAATCAAGGGGAGAATCCATGGTTATTGACCGAGTACGTAGTATGCTTGAGCTTCATAAGTCAGAGCGGCTTATTGTCTCTTGTCGATCCGATCGTGATATTCAGCAGAACAATAAAACAAGAGATCGAGGACAGCTGTGATGTTGAGCTGACGTGGAAGATCATACCGATATCGGGAAGTAAGTATGGCCGAAAGCGGGAGAGTGATGTCGGATCAAGCGCCTTCGGGAGCTCCCGTGCCGACGGCCCGAAGGTCTACGCAATGGTCCACCCTTTCAATTTGGCGTTGACGTCACATTTGTGACAATATCCGGCGAGGTCTATTGTCTGGTCTACGGGTAGGTCCAAGCTTACCAGTATTAAGTAATAGGTCTACGGTCTACGGTCTACGGTCCACGGTCCACGGTCCAGGGAAAGGTCCACAGACCTCTTTCCCAGTCAATCCGACGCTTTGCCGTTTCTCCACCAATTCTTCCTCGATCCACGACCTTTTGGGCTCGTTTTTATCCCAGTCTGCCTGGTCTCCGTCCCTGAAACTACTGGACCGTGCTGCTTCCAACTACTCCCCTCTGTGCACTCGGGAAAAGACCGTGTGTTTTTGAGTCAGCCATACTGGCCACCGTCGCAGTACACGACACCATCATGCTATCAGTCTGAAATCTCACACAACACTTCGTCATATCCAATCCATTATTCTTGGATGTACTTCCTAATTTTATCCAGTCAGCTCTCCTGGCTCTGCCAGCCACTACCCCAAACCACGTAATTTCGGTCTCGCGAATAGTCGTATTTTTTGGAAGAGCTGCCAGCATCTTGGAATAGAGTTGGGTGCATAGGTACGTCCCAATATTTCCCCTTAAACACCCTGGGTCTTAATTTGGCTCATCTAGGTGTTTTCTCTACTTGTAGGACACTCATTCATTTCACACCCCTTTTTTGGGGGTTCCGCATCGATCGGAACCAGATCTTCTGACCCTTTGTATGCCTCACATATACACCAAAACTATGTGAAATAGTGAATATGATCAACCTCTATCATTCAGAGTACAGGTGGCCATCATTTGAGAGCTCAGCCCATTATTTAGTGGAGTGGCCAACTAGCCTGTTATTTGGCCATGTTATGCTGCCGTGCAAAGTATATTCACTGCGAACTCAAATGTTGGGATATTTGGGAGCTTGCGGTCTTCAACTCTTCTTAGAATGCATGCCTTCGTTCTGATATAGTTGGGCTAGGATTGACTTACTGTAACCATGGCAGATGAGGCACTAAGGCTTAGGCGGCCGAGTGGTCACAAATAGTATGTTCAAACCTCGCGACTGCCTTTAATTTTGCCTCCAACCGTTTCCTACGCTACTTTTCCCTCCTTTTCTGCCTCAGCCTATCCCTTGAAATGCATTAGCTCTACCTTTGCCTGTCTCTGGCCGACCCATTGGAATCCAATGGTCTGCATATTCGGCGGAGACTAATGAAAAGATCATTGAATTCCGACGGTCATCAAACCTGTCAAATTCCAATGGCTGGCGGGATAGCCGTGTACAAGCTCGACAGACGTAGACAGAGATAGACGGACCCGGACGGACCCGAGTCTACATGACGTAGACAGATATAGCCGAAGATAGCCGCATCTTTGTCTATTTTGGATTTTGACGGATCTAGATGGATCTAGACAGATCTAGCCGAAGTTCGACACATCTGTGTCTGCAAGGGGTCGGAACGCAGTGTTTGTACGCCGGGCGAACTCCTTGGCACGGCGTTCGTTGACCGTGCAACCTAGCTACTGGTCAACTACAGAACAATGCGGTTGCGGAGCATTCCTTGGTCCAATCAGGGTTCGCTCAGGCACTGGTTCAATTCAGGTCTGAATTTCTGACCCTTGAGGGGAACGAAATTGGGGAGGGCGTGGAAGGACGTCCTAGTCTCTACCGCAGGCCGCGGCCAATCTGGGGTACGGTTATTTACAGCCAGACCACACGAATGACTCACTTCATTGATTCCAACTGTTTCAGAGAATACCGGGCGTTTCGTTGAACTCCAACTGATCACCGGCGTATTTTTCCTTGGTTCTTGAGATGGGATGCTCTCATGCACATCCACTCATTTTGGCGTAAGATTCGAATTATTGAATGTAAAGGAAAAGGATTCAGAACAGCCGCCATTTTGGGTCCGCAGGAACCTCCACCACGCGCTGCAGGAAGAACACTCCACGTCTGTCATCAAATTATTCGGGCGTTTCGCGTCCGTGAAGTACCGGAGCTCAAACACCGCATAGGTCGGCTCCGGCAGCTCAAACTTCAGCGAGCCACGCAACAACCACGGCAGGGAGGTGAGTCAGGCAATGTTGATCCGCGTATGATCCAGCTTATCTCATCTCAACACAGCTCGACGACCGGGGGCGGCCCGGGGCCGCGTGCAGTTGACGTTAGGCTGGTAGGCTGTTATAAATGCCCGTTGCCCACTCACGAAACGCTCACAGCAATGTTCCATTTCTCCTCACTCCTCGCGTTGTGTCTTGTTGCTACGCTAGTCGCAGCAGGACCCTGCGATATCTACGCCTCAGGAGGTACTCCCTGCGTCGCCGCCCACAGCACCACTCGCGCGCTATTCAGCGCATACTCTGGCTCCCTGTACCAAATTAAACGTAGCTCCGATGGTGCTACGGCCAATATTAGCCCGCTGGGGCGGGTGGTGTCGCTAACGCCGCCACGCAAGACTTCTTCTGCGCCGGCACAACCTGTGTAATCACCACCATCTTCGACCAGACCGGTCGTAGCAACCATCTCACCCAGGCTCCTCCCGGCGGCGCCGCCAACGGCAGTGATCCCAATGGCTTCGACAATTTGGCTGCCGCTGATGGTGCACCGGTCACGCTGAACGGAAATAAGGCGTATGGCGTCTTCATCCCGCCCGGCACGGGCTACCGTAATGACGCCACCAATGGCATCGCCGTGGTCAGTCTATTTTCTTACCGCTCATGCCATACCTGATTGTCTTGAAGGGTGATGCTGCGGAGGGCATGTACGCGGTCTTCGACGGCACGCATTACAACGGAAACTGTTGTTTCGATTATGGCAATGCGGAGACCTCGGTAAGAGACACGGGCAACGGCCACATGGAGGCCATCTACTTTGGCACCGGGGGCCCCGGCGGAGCTGGCAGCGGTCCCTGGGTTGGGGCTGACCTCGAGAATGGCCTGTTCAACGGCGGCAATACGGCCGCCAATCCCAAGAGCCCGTCGCTCACCTCACGTTTCGTCACAGCTGTTGTGAAAGGCGAGCCGGGCACTTGGGCGATCCGCGGTGGGAACGCTGCGTCCGGCTCGCTCTCTACATTCTTCAGCGGCGCGCGCCCCAGCGGCGGGTACAACCCGATGCACAAGGAAGGGGCCCTCATCCTCGGAATAGGCGGTGACAACAGTGACAGGGCGCAGGGCACGTTCTACGAGGGCGTGATGACCTCAGGCTATCCATCCGACGCAACCGAGAATTCCGTCCAGGCAAACATCGTAGCGGCTGTATACGCCGCCACCTCCCTGACGAGCGGGCCCGCCATCGCCGTAGGCTCTGCGGTGTCGTTCCGCGCAACAACGGCATGCTGCACGACGCGCTACATCGCCCACACCGGCGCAACGGTCAGCACACAAGCTGTCACCTCGAGCGACACCCAGGCGCTCAAGCTGTCCGCGAGCTGGAACGTCATTACGGGTCTTGGGAACAGTGCGTGTGTGTCGTTCGAGTCCCGCGACACGCCGGGCAGCTACATTCGGCACTCCAACTTTCAACTGTTCGTGAATGCTAACGACGGCTCGAAGCTGTTCAGCGAGGATGCGACGTGGTGCCCGCAAGCGGGCCTCAGTGGGCAGGGCAACTCAATTCGCTCGTGGTCGTACCCGGCGCATTACTTCCGACACTTCAATGGCATCCTGTATGCCGCGAGCAACGGCGGCCCAGCTCGTTTGATGCCACCTGGGTGTTCAATGACGACGTCACCTGGGTCGTTGGGCCCGCCTTTGCTTAATCTTGTGCATTCATGTATGTAACAGACAGGATTTTGCAGAGTTTATTATGGACTAGTACCAAGTAGTTCCGATCTTGAATAACCCTTAGACTAAGCATTATTGTACATCAGAGTCAAAGGAAAGAGCATCGCGAGAACTTGGGCAGTCACAGGCACACACAGATTCGCTTCAAGCGACGAATCTTTCCCCACAGAGCGGTTCCAGAGGGAAAAGAGTCAAAAGACCAGGGCGCCGGTCGGCTTTACGGAAGAATAGAGGACAATGAATAAGCACCATTTGCGCCACGGAATTTGGGCACAATATCATAACAATGCCATAACCATAAACAGCGAAATAGCCTTCGAAGACATTTAGATTTTGCCGGAAACGAAAAACATGCAGGGAAGAACATGCAGGGTTCCGACAGTGTTACAGACTTGAAGTTCTGTATTGTTGACCGTCGAAGACGAATCAATTGTCACAAGACGGGAACCGGTCGTTCATCGTGAATGCATGCAAAAAGACATGCGGGTTGGTGGAGTCTGGAAGAATGCTCGACAGAAAGAAGGTCAATAGTTGCGAAGACTCTCGACATATGGGATTCAAGGCCAAGGAACTACGTGGCTCCACCGATTAAAACGACTCATGCCCAGAACATAGGTCTTTGAGGAGGAAGCAACCGAGGCGATTCAAACATAGATGGTGAAGGAAGAATCAGAGTGGTACTGGGTTCTGTTGGAGGGACGAGATGAAAATCCTCCTTGATATCTAGAGCGCAATGTGAGAGATTTGCGGCTGCCTGGAGGATGTCGAGTTGCTTCGCCCGAGAACATTTTCGACGATAGTGGGTTATTTGTCCCCACGGTCGTGCGACGGCTGTGGTAAGCGAAAGAGGAAAAATCGTTGTCGATTGTGATTGAGGTAGGGCAACGTGACGAAAGTGCGATGCGGTATTGAACGTGTCTGGAAACATATTAATTGGGCTACATAAAGAACAAGGACCTAGAATCTTAGGCGGAGCAGCATCAGCAAATTGACAACTTTCGCTTTTGGCTCTTTTTCCTCTTTTAAAAGAGCTATTATCTGTGACTGGGTACTGGGCCACCTTAGCAATTCTGAGCTCGAGCCCACGCATGAATCGGCGTGGATACAGGTTTATGGACTCTGAAACTAAGTTATGCATCCTGTGGGTGACACGAGATATTTTCCGCGAATTTATGCGAAGGGTTCATGGCCTACCGAGTTTTCCTTCGGGGGGGTGTCCCAAAATAGCAAAAACGGGGTAGTGGGCCACCCAGCCAAATCATTTGTTCGTGTCAATAATATTCACCCCGGTGTATCCCAAATCATTCAATGGATACAGTGACATTATTTTGTACACTTAAACTTGAGATCTGAGATGTATGGGGTCGTAACTATTTGCCTTTCCAGCCATCAGGGATGGGTGAAATTGCACTCCGGACAGAATAGGTTCCCCAATAGAGGACAAACTGTGATAAAGCCCGAAATTAAGGAACAGATGGCTCCAGGGGAAGCATTAAAACGTACCTAAATGGAAATGATGACCACCACATACCCATAACCCATCCAACAAAATTCATCTTTTTGCGCCACTGAAATTCGGTGGTTTGGGGTAGTAGCCCAGCATGAACAGGAAGTCGCGGATTTAAAAGCTAGATCGATGTAGGAGAATACCTTATTAGAGGTATAGAATGTAACAACCGAGTTCCAGGTCCGTAGGCAAAACGGGTCGATTGCTAAAGAGGTGGCCGGACTGTGCCACTCGGGATCAGGTCGAGATGATCTTGAACGGTCCAAGAGGCGAAGGGGACTCGTTTTCATATAGAGTACGAAATGAGGGTATCAATTCGAATCAAGGGATGCCAACGAGCCCCAAAACTTGTGAATCGGCGAAGAATTGGTGGAGAAACCGGCCAAAGACGAGCGCGAAGGCCGTTCGGAGATAAAGAATGATGTTCACACGCCGGCATCTCGCTCGAAAACCTGCCGCAACTTTTGATCGCCGCATCACTCTGCCTCGAAATTTGACATACAGTGTTGCGATAGATCATATTCCATCCTATGAGCACCAAATCCGGGGATTCTACATCACCGCACCTTCTGCTATGCAAGTGGCCCACTACCCACTGCGGCGATCCCCAAAACTTAGTGGGAAAAAAAGGGGCTAGAATCTTGTTGTTAATTTATTGGGCCCAAAACTTAGTTGAATAAAAAGCACACTAAAAGATGGGAACTTTCTATTATAATTTGTGCGACAAAGGATCGGGATTTTAGTGCCAGTTATAGGAGACAAAAAGTCCGAGTTTTTGTGTTGATTTTTCTGCCGAAAAAAGACAAGAATTTTTCTCAGGAAACTTTGGCCCCAGATTTTTCTCCACTAAAATCCCATCTTTTAGTGGGGGAAATTACCACGGTAAAAGGCCAACTTTTACATAAGATTTTCCCCACTAAAAGATGGGATTTTAGTGGCGGAAAAACCACGGCAAAATCCCATCTTTTAGTGGGGCTTTTTCTCCCACTCAAATATGAGCGCGCGCTGGCGGGCACTCCGCACATGCCGAGTACGCCGCTCTGCGGGCGCTAGTACGCCGCTCCGTGGGTGCTAGTACCTCGCTCCACGGGCGCTAGTACGTCCTAGCGTGTCGCGCGCTTGCCGCTCACTGGCGGGCGCGACACGGCATAGGCACCCAGTCTTTGCCGGGTTATGTTGAGGCTGCAAATTGGACAGCGGCACTATACTACCGGCATATCAAAGGATGCGTACATCAGGTGCGCCCTAGCGGGTGCGCGGTGCACGCGTCTTTGTTCTATTTCTTCGTTTGTCCCGTGTCGGCCCGAGTCCCGAGCTTCTTTCTTCCGTGACACCTTTACAGCACACGATCTGCGCTCGAATGCCCGGCAGCGTCCCGCCAATACGCGCCAGGGCGGGCAACGCAACGCCACGGGCTTGATTGCTGAGCACCGCCACGTCGATCGCGCGCTACGTGGGCGCTAAGACTGCGCCCAGCGCTTACCTCCCTGATTCGTCCTCGGACCGATTGGGCGGGCAGCGGCGGACACTGTTCACGGCGCGCGCGCATGCTGCACAAAAGTACATCACATTCAGAGAAGAAAGGAACCCATCGCCAAATCACGAGTGTCATATAGCGCATGGCGGTGCTCGGCAATCAAGCCCGTGGCGTTGTGTTGCCCGCCCTGGCGCGTATTGGCGGGACGTTGCCGGGCATTCGAGCGCAGATCGTGTGCTGTAAAGGTGTCACGGAAGAAAGAAGCTCGGGACTCGGGCCGACACGGGACAAACGAAGAAATAGAACAAAGACGCGTGCACCGCGCACCCGCTAGGGCGCACCTGATATACGCATCCTTTGATATGCCGGTAGTATAGTGCCGCTGTCCAATTTGCAGCCTCAACATAACCCGGCAAAGACTGGGTGCCTATGCCGTGTCGCGCCCGCCAGTGAGCGGCAAGCGTGCGACACGCTAGGACGTACTAGCGCCCGTGGAGCGAGGTACTAGCACCCACGGAGCGGCGTACTAGCGCCCGCAGAGCGGCGTACTCGGCGTGTGCGGAGTGCCCGCCAGCGCGCGCTCATATTTGAGTGGGAGAAAAAGCCCCACTAAAAGATGGGATTTTGCCGTGGTTTTTCCGCCACTAAGAAATGTAGCATGCGAGGACTTGAGGAACTTGAACCTTGACTTGCCCGCATTTGAAGCAGCTCAAGGTCTTGAAGGGCTTGAGCCGCTTGACGTGCTCTGGATCACATTTGATGATTGTCTTGAGGATTTCAATAGTTAGGCTTGAAGTGGTTGAGGTAAAAGAGAGTCCTGAGCAGGAGACGAGGAGGGAGATTTGTAGTCTGTTGGTTACCGCGCCCTCGTTACTGTTAGTCTTCTTATTATGTAATATATCCGTTTGGGAAGTCCCGTACCTCTTTTACAGAAACAGTCGAGCTAGTTAACAATGTAGAAAGCTTCCCAAGACATGTTTTTTGCAGTTGCCGACGCGTATATGGATCCAATAAGGTCCGTGCGGGCGTGAATCCCACCCCACCCCCTTCAAATCAGCCTCGTCTCGTCTGCTGCCCAGGAAGACCTTTGGTCATTGATCGGGATCGAGTCGCGTACATCAGGAAAACCGTAGCCGAGATGTACCTATGCGGCCTATGCGAGCCTATGCAACACTAGGCAGCACTGTAGAGTGCTCCATAGTTGCTCCATAGTGGGCCATAGGTACATCACAGCCACATTTTGCTACACAGTGCTATAGAGTGCTATGCCGCACTGTCAAGACACTTCTGGTTTTCCTGATGTAGTCGGCAGTCGGCACCGCCAGATTGATCAGTCGGGCACGTGTGGACGTGTCTGGGTGCACGGGGAGTAGGGGCGGAATAGAAGATGTCTGGGTCCAGATGAGCATATGGTATTGGAGTTGATACATGATGCCTCGGGCATCACTCGGGCAAGCCGCCAGCTGATCAGAATATAGTGTATTTCAGAACATTGGAGTATAACCCCTTACAATACCGCCCGTCTTTGTAATAACCTCAGCTATACCTCGGCCTTGTAGTATATATAAGGCACACACTTTCTCTGTATTGCTCAAGTGTTTGCAGAGCTCAGTCAAGCACTAAATATCCTTTCATTTGATCATACATATTTGTCTGATTCCTCAACTGTAAAACCCAACATATGGGTTAGCTATCCTTGCCAGATGGGAGCTTGGTGTGTGGTCAGAGGTAGTGGAAACGCGCAGGACGCGCGATGACGTGTCCACGCAGATTAGTTATTTGTTCATATTAATGTGATGGTTACATAATAAGGAGACCTAACGGTAATCATAGCGTGGTAACCAACAGACTGAGAAACGAGGTTACGAGTGGTCGGTCTGTCCAGAGAAACTAGGAGATTTGATGTGAAAGGAAAGAAAGACAGCTGAGCTAGTAGTGTTGCGCTGTCCGGTTCGGAACCGATTCCGAACCTGAACCGAACCCGAACCGAACCCAATGTCCGGTTCGGGGTTCAGAGGATTGGTTAAAGGTTCGAACATGTTCGGACCGATCCTTTTGGGTACCCTGTTTTCATTTCAGAATTCAATGGATTGATGTTATATTGAGATCCACTTCAACATACCATAGGTCCTGCACCAAAGATAAAGTCTTTCTACTCTCACGGCCTCAAGAGAAATGGAGATGGTCGAATTGATGCGCGATCAAGAAGTGATTTAAGAGCTCCACATGTGCTTGTGGAATGTCCCCTTGTTTGAAGTGGGACATCCCACATGTGTTCATGGGATATCCCACATAGCTAACTGGGATGTCCCATGTCCCACGGCACACAATGCGGAGGTGGTAGTGCACACCCGTCCAATGTGCAAGGCAGAAGCACATTTATGCAGGCCCATCTGATGTGCAACGCAGAGGTGTATTCAAGTGGGATGGAGGTGGTCAGTGCACACCCGTACAACATGCAAGGCGGAGGTGCATGCAAGCTGCACATGGGCAAGGTGGTAGCAGTAAGTGCAGAGCCATCTGATGCACAAGGGAGGAGCAGTACCCGAGCAGCTGTGGAAGGGAAAATATTTTATTACATGGGGGATATACCCAACTTTAACTGCTGAAAAGGCAATTTTTTCGGTTCAGCCTGCGGCCGGGGGATGTCCCACACCTGCCAAAAAAGGCAAAAAAATTGCCTGCCTGCAGTGCATGGGGCATCCCAAGACCACAGCTGGGAAGTCCCCACCCGAGCAGTGGGACGTCCCCAGAACATGGGAGGACCCTTGAAAAACACCTCCCTAGGGCTAGTTATTCCATAAGAAATAATCTGTCCCTAAGGGCAGGTAATAAGGGTAGCCTGAAGTGCGAAAGCCGAAGGAAGGAGTTGACAAATAGGGACATATGTCTCTTGGGTCCTCTCATCACCTTGATCTTGTAATCCAGTCGCATGCCGGGCTGGGCCTGGCCTAGCTAATCCCCAACTTCTGTGTGTCTTTACTAGTCATCCCCTCCATCCAATCCCTATTCCTCCATCCATAACCCACGCCACACCGTGACATCTACGATACGCTATTCTAGCCACTTTATGTGGCTAGTCATCCCTTCACTCCTTTTCTCCTATCCACTGGCCCCACTACATCGTTCTTCTCGTCCCTCTTCCAATCCCTTTTCTGGCGTATCTTCCCTGGTGGCATTATCGCTGAAGATCGGATTGCCCTTATAGGATTTGGGATCCCCACATCGTCTAAACACGCCTCAGCGCAACGGCACAGCAGCCAGGCTCCGACTGCGGGGACGGCATCGACTTTCAATACCGTCTCCAGCCCCACACCTCTCCTTCTCGCAGAGCATGCCGCCCTCATCGAGCGGACATGGGGATAACTCGGCCGGGCAGATGCTGCAGCTGTGGTGGAGCCCTAGTAGATTGAGTGCAGACGGCCCGCTCGCAACGAGGCTCAGCAGGCGGTTTGTGCACCTCGCAGGGAGCACAAACGTACGAGTGATTTGTCGCTTGCGGGGTCGGCTTCGGGGGCGCTGAGCCATAGCGTCAGTACCGCGTCTGCACTGGCGTCCTCGACGTCGCGCAAAGGGGATGTCAAGTCCGGGGTCAGCAAGACAAGTCTCCTCGACAAGGCTGTGCAATATTTCCTGGACAGGGACGCCGTGCCCCACTGGAGCACTGCGGATATTCGGTTATTGGGGGTGCGCCTGCTGGGATGGGGGCCAGAGGACGAGGCGCATGTGGCAGCGGCGGCTGCGGAGGCAAATCATCATCATAACCACCACTCCAGCTCCAAGCGCCTGAATCGCCATTCCTCATCGTCTCCGCGCTGGCACTCGACATCGAGCTCGGATCCGGATAATGCCCCACCTGATCCTGGTCCATGGCCCCCTCCCCTTCCACGTTGTGTTCCATGCGCAGGTGTGGTGCACGTACCGCACAGGATTCGAGCCGATCTGTGACCTTCCGGGACTCTCCTCCCTCCCCCAGCCTTTCACCTTCCCCTCCCCGTGGTCCCCCTCTGCGCCCTCCTCCACTGCGCACACCGGCACTCACTAAGCCAAAGCAAGTCTTCCTTGGCCTCGCACTCGTTGCACTCCTCCTCCACACCCTCCACCACATCTTCGACGCACAGCACGACCTCTAGAACGACGTGCGGGGCGAAAAAAGGTGGTGGGCGCTCGGCGGGACAAAGGGGTGGGCGAGCGATGCAGGGTGAGGGTGTATGCTGCAGACAGCGTAGAGTTTGCTAGCGATGAGTTTGGGAGGGTTGGGGTGAGTGCATTTTTCCTTTGTCTTTCTCTTCCTATCTTCTTTCTTCCTCTGCCGGCATGCGCAAGGATGACAATGTCCTCATCGTTTGCATTGCGCCTCCGTCCTGCATGCCCGTGCGCTCCGGGTCTTTCTTTCCTTATCACCTCGCTTGCCTTCATCCCACGCTGACTCCCTCCTTTTCCTCCAGACCCAACGCATCCAATCCCACATTCCCTGCCTCAAACGCCCGCTGCCCTCGTGGCGCACGCACACCTCCTCTCTTGGTTTCTCGACGCGCCAGCAGTGCCGCCTGGCATGCACCGGATGGCGCTGGTGGGGAAGGCAGCGGGGAAAGATGGGGGCATGTGGTTTGGGCCGAGCATGGCCGCGAGTGTTGTGAGGTGAGTCTCCATTCGTCTCTTGTGCTTTCTCTTTGCTTTTCCTTCTGAGCTTCATATTTCTTTTTCATCTTTCCTCTTTCGCCAAACACCTGCTTCCACTCTCCTTCTTCCATCCTCACCTCCACGGCCCGCTCCTCCTCCCTCTTCCATCCTCGCTGCCCTCATTCCTTTCGTCCTCGTCCATCATCACCTCCGCGCCATCCTTCTCCTCTACATCTTTTTCTGCTGTTCCATGCCCCATCCACTTCCATCTTCCGCTCCATCCACACCATCACACTATCCTGCCGCTGCACCTGCTTCCCACTTCCTCTCTTCTGCCTCCGACCCCTGCTCGTCGTCATCGGCGCGTTAGGCACTGGTGACATCATTGTGGGCATTGTGCTTTTTGCTACCCTTTTTTCACTTGTCAGCGCAGTGACTACTAATCCTAGTATAGCTGAGGTTCGCGCCTTCCACTGCTTCGTGTCCTATTTATGCAACATCCGGCGCAGCATGCGAATCAATTGAGCGTGGGTTGGAGAGATTGAACGGCGACTCACAGCGCAAAGTCTGGACAAATGGCATGGTACGTAGGGTTGCCGATGTCCGGTTAGGTCCGGTTTTTTGCCAAAAAATTCGAACCCCGAACCTAACCTGGGGTCTGGTTCGCTCAAATTTTCCGAACCCCGAATCGGACATCGGTCCAGTTCAGAAGGGGTTCGGTTCGGGTTCTGGAGAGGTTCGAACCCGAAAGAACTGCAATTGTTTTTCAACCAATTTTCGGCGCGAATACGTGAGGAACCAGGTAAGACTAGGCATCAATATCGTGGTCCAGGGCAAGCAAGGCCAATTATATGCTTTGTAGCTTCCGCTGCAGTCCTAATTGGTAACATGGTTGGGGTATAAACTTTTCAACAGAAGAAGACAGAGACTGAAAAAGAGAGGATAATGGTCATTGAAGCTGAAAATCGAAGTTTGGGGCTATGGAACCCCCAGGAGAGATGGAAGACAAAATAAACGACTGGTTACTATTTGGCGGTGAGAACAGAGTCGCGCATTGGGTCAACATCTTTGTCACTTGTTCTCTCCATTCAACTTTGAGATGCTCCCGTATCGTCGTATTGCCCAGGACATCTCAGAGGTGTAAAATATTTGGTCAAAATATTGGTTTCCAAGGGGAAAAAGATACGAGTTCGAACAGGTTCGAAGTCCGGACAGGTGTGCACAGGTTCAGCAAACTCCGATATTCCTCGGACCCCGAACCCGACCCACGGTCCGGTCCGGTTTTCTGCAGCCTCCGAACCTGAATTGAGGTCCGGTTTGTGTTCGGTTCAGGTTCAGAATCGGTTCTGAACCCGACACCGGCAACACTAATGGTACGCTGTAGTGGTGAGGTCTGGTCGTTGTTTAGGGTGTCCATGTTTGACGAGAGCCTCTAGCTTAGTCACATCCAAGCCTTGTTGTAGATTCGTAACCAGTCTGCCTACAGAGTGCAACAAATGTGGTGAGCACTGTTGCCGTAGGCAGACTGGTACTATTCGGAGCTATCAATTGAGACGGGCCTGAGTTTGAATTTTTTGGGTGGTGCCGATCGAGGCATCACGGTGGCTGAGCCTTGCCATCAATTTCGGTGCAACTTTGACTCTTGTGTACAGGCCGCTCAGATACCTACGGATAATTATGAGGAGACAGAATTTAGTTAAAGAAGGATTGACATGTAATATAGTTAAATTGAGCCCAGGGAGGACGGCATCAAAATCCCGCCCGTGCCTTTTGTTTGTTCCGAATAGTACAAGTTTGCCTACGGCAAAGTGCCTGCCCCATTTTTTCCAGATGTAGGCAGACTGGTTACGAGTCTATTTATTCTGCGCCATCCGCATTCGGTCCTTTGCGTCGCCATATCACAGGATCTCTGGCTGCTCGGGCCTCAGCACGCCATTCCGTCCGTCTCCAACGCTTTATGTTCTACTCATTGACTCAAGACTATGTCCCTGTTCCTTGCCCTAATTACCGTACTTTTATTTTTCCGTTGTTAGTTTAATTAGTTTGTGGTCTTTATAAAATTTCTATAGGAAATTGAATTCCCTGCGCGTTTGCGAGGGCTTACTGTTCAATCCCGAGTGGTGGCAAGGTCATGACTCATTGTCTACATCAGAATTGTGTTGGATTATCGAGTCTACATACCCGCACATGGCACTTACGACTGACAGGTATTATGAATTCAATTCCTTCGGATGTGCGCCTGTTCCTTGCCCTTATTTTTTGCAGCTAATGTGGGAGCCGAAGGCGCGGCAACCTCGCCATTCCAAGGGTGATGGTAAATCGGTCGGCAGACTAATTAAAACCCAAACATGCCGGGCGGCAAAATCTTTGGCAATCTGAGGCCATTTCCGGCGAAGTGAAACCCTCGGCTCGACTGCACCAATCAGCCAAAAGCAGCTAACACATTTCATGCGAGCTACAGCTCAATGGTCATAAACGTCCACAAAACGCATCTCAGAACAACATGCGACTTTCCTCCACCGCTTTTCTCTTCCTCGTCTGCACCCTGTCCACGCATTTCTCGCTCGCACACAAGGAGAAGCACCAGACATGCTGTAATGTCCCCGGCAGCGCTGGCTACCCAAAAGCCGCAGCATGGTAGGTAGGTAGGTAGGTAGGTAGGTAGCACTACACGGCACGGTCCGAATAATGAACACCGGGCCCAGAGATTCTCCCGGTGTAAAAAGCAAGCGTAAATTACACCATCGCCCCTGGACTCTTCCCTGACACCTAAACCAAGCTCGCAGACCCCACAGGTTTCCCCATGCCCCACGGTAGAGCCTACACATCAGAGAAAAGCATATTTTTTGGACTTGAAATTCTGCACACCTGTCAGGAATTAGTTCTACTCAGGCGATACACGGGCGTTGCATAAAAAATCTCAAGGACATCATACACATATTTCCCAACCAGGACAATTGTTTCGCGTTCGTAGATTATGGCTTTAAGGAACTCAACACTCGTGAGTTGAACCATTTTATCTTGTAAGCTTGGCACGGTGCGCAAAAATTTATCCAGAAAGATATTCCGCTTAGCTAGAACATCAGGACATGCCTGGCATTCCAATAGTGCATGCTGGCTGTAAAGAACCTACAAAGGCGCTGGTGTCGTGGAACTGGTTGAATTGCGTGATCTGTGTACCGCAACTTCTAAGGCTAGTTGATGGATGGAGTAAATTAAATGCGACGATCGGCGGGCGGTTGGTGAACGTGGTTTTCACTGCAAAATATTGCGCCAGCCTACCTGGCGGCGCATGCACTGACGCGCAATGGACTAGCGCCCCTTTCCGGAGTACGATTCCTGGGTCTATGACCGACGTATGTTCCTCTATCACTCAAACGTTAAGTTCGGCTCACTAAGGCGTGGATGCGCAGAACAACTGGGAGCAGGTGGGTTTTTACCTTTGATTTATGTCGCGCGAAATTCTGACCAACGTTTAGGGTTACGACCTTACACCTCCTTCTTTATGTCTCCGTAATGCAACGACATGTGGTCAAGGGGATGTCCCTATCTTCTCCGTCGAAGCACAGAGCGCTGCGGATATACAGGTGCGCCAGTGCTGATGCCCCATCCGGACCGACAGGACATCCTCATGTGTGTAACAGGCGGCCGTGAAATTTGCCAGCTGCAACAACCTCCGGCTGGTCGTAAAATCCTCCGGGCACGACGTCCTCGGGCGCTCTACCGCGCCGTACTCACTCCTGATCCGCACTGCTGGGTTGCAGAATATTTCAATGACCGATGCGTTTTTTGTTGGGACGCGAAACATGGGGCCTGCGGTAACCATCGGCAGTGGTGTGCACACCCAAACTCTGTACCAGGAGACGAAGGCGAACGGGAAGATCGTGGTGGCCCCCACGGCGGCAACAGTTTGTCCCGCCGGTGGGTATGTACAGGGAGCAGGCCACTCAGCTCTTTCGCCACTTTTTGGGCTGGCTGCGGACAATGTTCTCGGTGAGGCGCGCAGCTTTGGGTTGGAGTTGAACTAACTGTCCTTGTTATTCCATTTTTCGTTTTGACGGTAGAGTTCCACATCGTCGTCGCAAGTGGCGAGCTGCTTCAGGTCAACAGTATCTCACACCCAGACCGTCTGTTTCCCTCTACTTGCCAAAGTCCGGTTGTTTAACGTCGTGCCCAGTATTCTATGCTCTTCGAGGTGGAGGAGCCGGCAGCTGGGGCGTCATCTTCTTTGCAACATTCCGAACCTTCCCAACGTTCGACGAGGCTTTTAGCGTCATCCAGATCGCGGCATCGAGCAACGCCGCCATGGGCGCCACTGTCCACGCGCTGTGATGTGGACTGCGGTTCCTTAAACTGCCGAGCGAGGTGGTAACCCGGACTAGTTTAGAAGTGTACGTCCTCTAGGGGGAATATTTTCTGTCGCTGTGGACAGTGCACCTCGGTGCTAGGTTTATTTAAATCGGAGTGTGGTTTTTTATGTAGGAGTGTGTGTTTCTTCAGTAAAGAAGGTGTAATTTACAACTGGTTACCACATTTTAATGCAGATAGATCAGTCTTCTCAGTGTGCGCCGTCGGACCGAGCTCTACAGCTTGTCGAGAAGGGACGATCGAGCGCGATGCTGGCGCCGAGGTGAATATATGTGTTTTTAACGGGCCTCCTCGGTCGTATAGTCCGACTCCGAAGGTGTTTTAATGTGCAGATCGTTTTTGGCTGGGGCAGAGATTGTTTTAACAAGCTCGGTTCCTCGGCCGAGTGTTCCCTTCTTTCAACCTCTCTGTAATAATGCCCCAACCAATCATTTCCTTCTCTTCTTCTCCTATCTGCTCGCCGAGGGCAAAATATTCCGATCTAGGCTAGCGGCTACACGCCAAACTTGGCTGCGTTGCTTTGTGTGAGGGTTTTTCAACTATGGTAGCAGACATCACTTCATGTCAACCTGCAATTTTGAACCTGGGCTTCCAATACTCGAGATTAAGCACGAACATAGGGTACTTTTATAGGTAGAATTTTCGTTTTGAAAAAAACGGGGGTACCCCTGCTTATGTAATCAAAAGCGCGAAATCTGGGAGCGAAAAACGCAAAAATTAGGGATACAGAAACAGAGATTCGTACATTTAATGAGAAGTCAGTTTCACCTTTTTCTTCTCCCATTCTGCAGTTGCAACATCCAGATCCTTCCGCTGCACTCCACGATGTGAACGGAATCTTTTCACCGCAAATTCCGCAATGGGTCCAGTCGCTCCCAGACGGTAAACACAAGCGTACCGATTAGCATGCCAAAAGAAACACCAAATTGTGGGAAGAGGGCAGTTTCGGAGGGCCTCTGCAACCAGATCCTTGGCCTTCTGCCATGTGCTATTTGATCTTTCGCGGAACCCCCTCTTGATCCATGCCCAAAAATATTCAATCGGATTCATTTCGGGGTGAAATTTGGGCAGGAAATGGCAGAACATGTTGGGCACCGCTTCAATGAGCTGAATGAATTCAATAAGTATCATAATACAAGCTCGGACCAAAAAAAAACACACGAGTTCAAGTTGGGTCTGCATCACCATCCCATGCCAGAGGGTCATCCGAGCCCTCCGCATCAGAGGCCAAGTCCGTGGTCTCGGGGACTGGGGGGTGGGAAAAAAAGAGTCCAGTAGGTCTCCTGTGTGTCTGGGTGGCCTGCTTCCCTAACCTAGGCATCCTCGCGGCGGTGCAGGTCGATGAAGTCGGAGAGGGAGCGCTGATGGCGGTGATTGATGGCGGAGCACAGCCACCGGCGGAGCGGGCCGGCATCAAAAGCGCGAAATCCAGTCGCCAAAACATCATTTTATAATTTCGAAGTTTTGCTCCGCTGGATCTCTCAAGGGACTTCCTATTGTGCTATTTACACATTCAGACTTGTCATATTGTAAAGTATGAGTGACTAGTTACGATTTCCAAATCGGGTCTCAAAGTTGTCACGAAGTGATGTCTGCTACCATACCCCCTTTTGTTGAGGAAGAGAGTTGGATCGGATAGGGAAGTGTAGAGCTGGGTTTTGATAATAACCTGACTTCGCCGACAGACGGCTCGGTGTAGGAAGGAAAGTGTCTTCGAGGAGCAAGAAAGTGTTTTTCCGGTGATAATGGTTTGTTTTGAGTGAGACCGAGTGGTACTATAGAGCTTTTTACAGCTTTTTAGAGGATGTGGGTCCCAAACCGAGATGATTTTCTATCAGCATACATGCTGTATTTATACTCCCCAATTCCACAGCCGGCTCCCCTCTCCCGCCTGCCCGGATAACACCGCCCGTCCTCCTTCCTACGCCCTTCTGCAGCCTTCCTTGCTCAGCTCCTTCTCCGCTCGGTGCCTACTCATCCAACCTTCGTAATATCCGGTCGGTCTTTCCCCAAATGCTCCTTCTTCCCGCTCGGTAACCCATTCCCTATGCTCGGTACACGTTTTCCCCCCTCGGTGTCTGGATTGGTGAGCTCGGACGGTCTTCCCGTTGCTCGGTGGCTGAATTGGTGCGCTCGGACGGTCTTCCCGTCGCTCGGTGCCTCAATTGGTGCGCTCGGATGGTCTTCCCGTCGCTCGGTGCCTTGATTGGTGCGCTCGGATGGTTCGGCGTCTCTTTTCCTCGTCCCAGCGCGTTTTTAATCTCCTCCGATAGGTCGGCGCAGCCTCGGTGTTGAGTGAAGGGTGCTCGGTCCGCTTGTAAGTTTGAGGAATACACCTCGTTTCGCCTTCTTGAGACTCCTCGTCGCCTGCGTGGCATAACTGGTATGTCGTCCCGCGGATATATTACGTAACCGAGGTTCGCTCGTTCGATTCGAGCCGTGGGTTTGCGATGCGTCTTCTTCATCTTTTTATTTTACCTGCCGAGCTTGGTCGTCCATGTCAGAATTTCTGAGTCACGTTCGATTCGTGTCAGAGTTGTTTTAGTACTTTCGTTTTCTTTGATGTGTTATCCACAGCTGCGGTGCTCGGGGGGCGATCACAACGTGATAGCTCACAGCGCACCACATTTTCGACCTCGAGCCTGTGCGTGCCGGGCAGTACTTCTACGTTTTCGCCGCCATGCCGAACACGACTGCACTCACGCTCCAGCTCTTCACGCACATTGCCAACATGACGGCAGCGCAGGCTGCAGTGCTGCTCGCACCGTTCCGGAACACCGCGTTGTGTCAGCACAGCGGCTCGTCGGGTTCTCGAAACGAGACTGAGGCAACTGGACGAGGGAAAAGCAGAGTTGAAAGGGACAAGCAAACAAGCAGCTGGAGTATAGACCAGAATAGTATAGAGAATAGTAGAATAGTACAGGGTTTATATACAAGTTCCAAGGGATTTATAGGGGATTAGGGGGTTTGGTGTCTGTGGTAACAGGACACATAGGGTTAATGCGCAATATTAATACCGATTGTTGTTCCTACATCGGGATGTGGAGGGGTTGAGTCCGGAATAACAGAGTTGAACCCCGGGATATCAGAAAAGAATTCCGGATCATGACACGTTGGCGCTACCCGATGTATCACTCATGGCGGAAATTATGCCGTGCAGAATGTAAACAACGTGTTGTTTATGGCAGATGACGCGGAGGGGAATGATATGGTGGAAGGCTCGCGCCTGATTCCAGCATCAGTGCTTCGCGAGAGGCCTGACACGGTCGGGAAGGTATATGAGCATCTCTTGGATGCAGAGGCACTCGAGTGCGTGTATCTCAGATGATGTATTCATTGCTGAGCACTCACTCATTGCTCACTCGCCATTTAATTAGGGTCACGTCCTTTGTCATTGCGGGAGGTACACCCTCCTTGTCTACATATTACTACATGCCCGGAATCTAATTGATCCCATAGGCCAGGTCGCTGCCAACGCCGATATCTTGTTGGCCGTACACCCAGCCTGGTGGACTGCCAAGACCCACGTACGTCAAATTCATTTCATTGTCCGCCTCTGGAACTAGGCTTAACTGATAACACCTACCAATAGTTGCTCACGGGCAATTTCTGGACGAACAAAACGCCCCTCGCCGAGATCGATGTGCTCCGCAGAAACTTCCAGATCACCCAGCTGCCGATCATGGAGCGGCTATCAGGCAAAAACAGCGCAGCATACTCGAATGAGGCGGATGTGAACGGGCCACACTTCCAGACTACATTCTTTGGCCCGAATTATGCGAAGCTAACCAAAATCAAGGCCAAGTACGATCCAGATGACTTTTCATTGTCGCGGCGGGTGTGGGGAGCGAACAGTGGGACGAGTGGGGCCTTTGTACCGTTTAGCCTGGTTAAAAATTTCCCCCGGTACGAAAAAAATGCAATTCTTATAAATATTATCCTGTGTCTCCGGGTACGCGGTGTACGGCAAATGTTGTTATTCTGCGCAAGAGATCCTCCACCCCATTGTGTAGGTTCAGGAGGAACTTGTTCCTCGCATGAATTCACAACAACTTGTGAATTAGTAGAACAAACTTCGACTATGGTACCTCAGCTCAGTCAACTCACAACACATCACGTTCAAGTGATTCCGAGAAAACGGCTATAAGGTTCAATTTGCTTTTTTACCTCATCTGAGGTCCCTCTCAGTTATTTACTGCGAGAGCATTGGAGCAGTCACGTTGAATGCCTCCTATACTGTCAGCATCCTCATCAGAGAGCATTTGAGAGTTGAAAGTCTGGGAATTCCAAGGTCCGGCAGAAGTGATCGGCGGGCTTTTGATGGGAGGAAGTTTAAATTTTGGCAGTCACAAGGTGCGGAGAAATATCAGCGACCCTTTACTTTTAAAACCCCTGGCACATCGGAATGCATCCATGGTCTATGTCTGCATATGTAAAAACAATCAAGGAATATTTGGTGGAGCTGATATTATTTTTGCACACAGCTGCCGTGCATTGACATGGCGGTGGTTGTGTTTTGACGCGGCGTTGCCGCACGCCCTATAACTTCTTCCACAATGGTCCCCTGGCCCGGAATCAAGTTCTGGAGGGGTCTTCCACTGCTCATACATCATTTGGACCCAAAAAGTCAGACTGAATTTTCGGTTAATCAAACTCATTTCAACCGAATCCACAGTTCATTGTGGTCAATTACAAACTGGTGTATCCAACTCAGACCCTCAAGCACTTACAGCAGTGGAACATATCAACTAAATAACTGTTATATCCTGAGCCAGAGGGAGGAAGGACCCGGTTCTCACAGGGGTCCAGTCCGGCACAAGTCCGAAAACCGGAGACCAGAATGGGTCTGGAGTCCAAAGATGTCGGCTATTCTTGCAAGCACCACAGCTCAGAAGGGTGTGTGACCAGTGCTGGCTTCAAGCCGAGATGAGAGTCAAAATAGACTGGAAAAGCTCCATGACATGGAGTCAGGCCAAATGAGGCTACTCCAGAAAAGGTAACCTGGTCGGAGCCCTGCTCCCAGAAGAACTCTGGAAAAAAAGGGGAGGTCTGCAGATACGATTGAGGGGAAGAGGCAAGGATCAGATCATGGGAACTGAAAGACCAGAGACCGGAGGTCGGAGATGGAGCGGAAGTCAAGACTGAGGATAAAAGAGGATGTCCAGAGGTTTGGTGCAACTCCAGAGTCGAGCCAAAGACAAGATGATGAAGTGGTCTCAGTCCATGAGAGGAAACATGGAAACAATATTAATTTTACAGCTGAAGTACATGAGGATATTGAAGTGTATTTATACTAAGGCCCTGTTTGGGATCCCCATCTGCCTCCATCTGCCTCCATCTCGTTTTCTCCAGCTCAGTAGTCACATCATGTCACTAGTCATGAGACCAGGTCCGATGGTCTGATCAACCAAATAACAAAGCTCCGGACATCGTTGCCAGTGGTTCCCTAAGCATGCTTGCTCATCGTTGTCAACGATGAGCTCTGTGATCTTGGCCATTTGGCATCATTTGGATGCAGGACTCTTGTGGAATGTATTCTTTAGCATGTATCTCCTGTCCTGTGTACATGAATCCAGAGAAATACACTAAAAAACTATCTGTGGCGACGACTCAGGAGAGGGCAGGGAATTGGCGGGAAGGCGGGACGACGGGGACGGCGTGATGAGCTGGCACTCCAAGAAGATCGGATGGACCCGGCCTAGACAGGAGTGACTGATCGCGACTTCCTAATTGAGCCCTAAATGTGGGCCACCTGTACAGATCTTTTTGGCAGAGAACAGGTCCATTCCATCCATTTACCTGGGGATCCCGAACAGGGCCTAAGTCTGTTATTGTTAACCTAAATAAGGCAAATGTAACGTGACCGAAAACATAACAATAAGACAGAGGGCGTGGAACTCCAGCACCTTATGTAAGCAGCCATCAACGTTAACTTCCGGCCGTTATATCTTTCCTCACCGAGTATTGATGGCATCAACTCTTCACCCAGGCTGTAGTGGCGTTGTTTCCGCGACTTTTGGCTGTGGAAGTTTATTTTTTTATCACTCTCCTTAGGAAGTTATAATCTCTAGAGTTTTTTTTTTCCTTCACTGTTTCTACATGCTTTTCACGATGAATGGCGCACTTTCAGAGAAATTGTTGCGCAGATTTGGCCGGTGGCGATGCGCACAGCCACAATGCACGTGATTTTTTCGCTTGCTTTTTTCTCTTCAATTCAGCCACTTCCCCCTGCATTTAACGTGTTTTCACATGTAGAAATGGCCCGACCAAAGAAGAGAACCCAACAACTCCGCAAAAATGCTCAGAAAGCCACTGAATCCCGCAAGGCGACAATGGAAGAAGTGCCGGATGAAGAAGCCTCTTCTGCCCATGCCGCCGATGCTCCCACCTCCCAAGCTGCAGCCCAGATGCATGACAATCACTTCCAGTGTCGACATAGTCATTCCCCGACTTCTTCGACTCCTGATGACACCGAGACCTGGAATTTTGACTTTGGCAATGAGCTGCCGGATTTGGACTGTGACGACTTGGAGCGCGATCGAGACACAGATCTGGCCAACGAGGTGATCGAAGCTCCTGAAATTGCTGATGAAGATGGACTTGCAACATTTGCACAGTTCCTCAGTGATGCGCAAGAAGAGGCTCGGAGTGCAGAGCGCCAGCGAGAGAAGGGTTCAAAGCGGCCGAAACATTACACCAAAAATTCGGGCAAATCAAAATACAGGCACCGAAAAAGGGCGGAAGACCTGGCGTCGAAGGGCTATAAAAGTGTCTTCGAATTCATGGAAGTGATGAAGAAAAGGCGGGTGGACACTGCTGCTCAAGCCGTGGAGACAGCTGGTGTCAACGACTCGATGGATGAGCCAAGTGGGTCGAGTGCCGATGAATCGGAGGGGTCAGAAAATGAAGTAGGGTCTCCAAAGGTCGATGCTCAGGTCAGTTATACTCCTTGCCTTGCCTGGTGATTCCTCATAATTTTTTTTAGCCATCTCTTCCGGATTGCATGGATCCGGTAAACATCGCTCATGTCCGTTTGCGGGAGCTCCTGGAAGGGCTCGAAGATCCCAGTCCTGAGAGCGGAGCAGACCGTGCATTGAACCAACTAAACTACACCCACTTCCCTTCCCTTCGTCGCGCCCTCGCCTCCCTCACCATCAAAAGCAAGGATAAAAAACTCGACGTATTTTTCCGTGCCCGGATCACGGCCATGGTCGGAGCTCTCAATCTTTACCTCGACTCGGAGCTCTCATACACCTGGCGTGAGGCCTCGATGATTGTTTCCAAGTCGCAGGGACACGGTCGTATCGCGCACGAAGCATTCGCAGCTGGATTCATGCTTTCCTGACCTCGAAAAAACTCCCTTTGCATCGCTATGGCCAGTACCACTCTTCCATTCTGCACGACGAGGACTTCGCATCGGCGATCAAGCTTTTCCTCCAGTCTCTCGCAGCCAAAGATGGGCATTTTACTGCTCAGCATCTCGTCAATTACGTCGCATCCCCCGAGATCCAGGAGAAACTGGAGGAGGCTTCAGTGCGCAAGCGTTCCATTTCGATCTGGACAGCGCGTCGGTGGCTGAAACAGCTTGACTGGCGATATGGCCATCGCAGAAATGGAATGTACATCGACGGCCATGAACGCGAGGACGTGGTTGCGTATCGCTTGGCGTTCGTGAAGCGCTGGCTGGAGAATATGAGCCTCGGATGGTGGCCTACGACAACGACGGCAAGCCAATCAAGGAGCTGGAGGGGTACGTTCTGCAGGGAAAATACAAAGGTCAACCATTCCGAATTATTCTGGTGACACATGACGAATCGACGTTCTATGCCAACGACCGTCGAAAGGTGGGCTGGCTTCACAAATCGGACAAAGGCAAGCCACAGCCAAAAGGGGAGGGAGAATCCATTATGATCTCCGATTTTTTGACATTGGAATGGGGCAGATTGGTGCACGAAGACGAGTACGTTCTCCTGCCGTGTTTATTTCCGAGTTTTCCTTGACACTGTGTCCAGCCAAGCAGCCTCCTGTTTCGTGCTGGGAAAAATTGGGACGGCTGGTTCAACTCTGATGATGTCCTGAAAGAGGTCAAGCGTGCCATAGATATTTTTGAGGCCAGAACTCGGGGCCTCGCAACAGGTCTCTTCCTCTTTGACAACGCTCCAAGTCACCAGAAGCGTGCGGCAGATGCTCTTTCCGCTCGCAAAATGGTGAAGGGGCCCAAATTGGGATGGTCCCAGCACCCCGGCGGGCCCCCAATGCGGAATGCTACTCTGGCCAACGGTGAACAACAGCTGTTTTATTTCCCTCTTGACCATCCGACAATGCCGGGTTGGTTCAAAGGGATGGAGCAGATTTTGAAGGAGAGGGGACTCTGGCGTCAAGGTTTACTCGCTCAATGCACTGGTTTCAAATGCCAAGCGGGCCGCACCGATTGCTGTTGCAGGAGGATTTTATTTTGCCAGCCGGACTTCGTCAATCAGAAGTCAGCACTGGAAGAATATGTTGTTTCCCGTGGCCACATCTGCGACTTCTATCCGAAGTACCATTGTGAACTGAATTTTATAGAGATGTACTGGGGTGCAGCAAAATTCCGGTATCGCACCACTGTGAAGACTTCAAACATCGATGAGATGGAGAAGAATGTCATTGCATGCTTGGATGATGTTCCGAAACTGACAATTATCCGGTGAGTCCTACTTATTCTACTTCCATTTGAAACACATTAAACAGAATTTTTAGATATGCAAATCGTGCTGCTCGATTTATCTCTGCATATGCGCAAGGTTTGACCGGCGCAGACTTGATTTGGATCAAGAAACCGTACCGGAGTCATCGTATCTTGCCTCCCTCGATGATTGCAGAAATAAAGGCCTCAATTCCAGCCCAGTAATGACAATCTTATTGTTTCTTCTCTATTTACATGATGTCTGGAGCAAAAGAACACCGAAATACACTTTTGAAATTTCTCGAACCTCAGATTTGTCCGTGGGAAAATGATGGGATCAGATTACATAAGGGTACTGGGGTTCCACGCCCTCTGTCTTAAGTGAGAGTCCATATATGGACGAAGAAGTTAGCTGAGTAAGACAACACAATACACGAGACATTGAGAAGAATGGATAAATGGATAAACACTTAGTAATATGGGATAGAATAATAGGCCCAATAGTCCGAGACCATCTGAACCAGCTCTGGACTCGACCAGAGGTCTGGAGTCTGAAGTGCAGAAGGGAAGATGAGGCAATAGATGGGAAACACTCAGTAGTCCTTCATTACATGTAAACTCAAGATGCGACAGAACTCTGGAGGTCTCAGAGGACCAGAGGTGGAGTGTGACTGGGGGGTATCCGAGCCCAAGTGCATGGACATAACAATAACCCATGTTGGAGCATTTCGAGCTCTAGTGTCAATGGTAGCAGTCCATTTCTCACCCCTGCACTTTTATTTCTTAATCCCTAAACCATCAACTCCACACCGTGATTCAGCCAATTCGTCTGTGAACTCACACCATGTGGAGTCCCTCTGGGTCTTAGCCTGATAATTTGGTTTCTCAGAGGAGTTATTATCTCTGTCTATCGAGGGTCTTATCACAGTAACAGTACTGGTATCTTCGCCATCTGACCTCATAGTTATGTCTCTCATTCCAAGCATCCGACCTGGCTACAATGAACATTTTATCAGCATTGGAACAGTAAATGGTTTATCCCTGAGCCTGGTGCGTGTGCCGCGCACTGCCATGCATTGATGCAGTGGTGGCTGTGTTATTGATGCGGTGTTGCCGTGCACTTTATAACTTGTGCTACAATGCTCCCCTGGCCCGAAATCGAGTTCAGGCAGGGTTTTCTACTCCTTATACATCATTTGGACCCAAAAAATGGACACTCAATTTTTGGTCTATCCAACTTATTTCAACTGAATCCACAGCTCCTCATTGTCAATTTGGAACTGGTGCATGAAGGTCAAAGGTTCAAAGTGTTAAATTAGCCGTTTTTGGTGTCACCCGTCCCGTACTCGTCTCATAGGGCTCACAGTGGGGAGCCTCTACGGACGGGTCCCACCCATACACGGGTTATGACTGTAAAAAAAGCCGGTATTCTTTGGCATGGATTGCGCCGTGTGTTCGTGCGTATTTTGGACCTGGTTGCAGGTGCGGCCCACTGCAACGATTCCATCATTGGAGGCAGCATCTCTGAGGGCAGAAGGGGAGCAGGCAGGCGTTTGCGCATGCATGTCCAAGAACTATCTCGTCAATGTCGGACTCAAAGAGACGCCTGCCGGAGTCTGCCGGAGTGTTGAAGTCTTGGCCAAATCGGGAATGAGATCAGATTGATCCGCTCGCTGGCCCGGAGACAGGCAAGCTGCTCCGAACTCTCATGAGTGAGGATCATCTGGTCAATCTTCTTGCCGCCGACTTTGGTCCCGCGCTGATTTGGCTAACCGCCCATGAGCAAGACGACTTTGACCGTTGAATATTCTGGGTCGTTTAACTCTAGGCATTATCGTCCCAGGAGAAGCCACAACCCGAACCCTGCGGGAATCAGCTCGCATTTTGTCTACCTTACATGGGAACAATTGGGGAAGCGGAATCCTCCACTTCGCTACCATCCTGTCACGGTATGCGAAGTTTCGTGCATGCACTATACCCACCGATATTGCTTATTTGACTGGATTACGATACATTGACTCCATACACAAAGGGTGTGAAACAAAGATATAAAAAA